>OX155902.1:57379469-57544700 GCA_944588485.1 Phosphuga atrata | reverse complement strand
CAAGACTAGACAGACAAGACTAGACAGACAAGACTAGACAGACAAGACTAGACAGACAAGACTAGACAGACAAGACTAGACAGACAAGACTAGACAGACAAGACTAGACAGACAAGACTAGACAGACAAGACTAGACAGACAAGACTAGACAGACAAGACTAGACAGACAAGACTAGACAGACAAGACTAGACAGACAAGACTAGACAGACAAGACTAGACAGACAAGACTAGACAGACAAGACTAGACAGACAAGACTAGACAGACAAGACTAGACAGACAAGACTAGACAGACAAGACTAGACAGACAAGACTAGACAGACAAGACTAGACAGACAAGACTAGACAGACAAGACTAGACAGACAAGACTAGACAGACAAGACTAGACAGACAAGACTAGACAGACAAGACTAGACAGACAAGACTAGACAGACAAGACTAGACAGACAAGACTAGACAGACAAGACTAGACAGACAAGACTAGACAGACAAGACTAGACAGACAAGACTAGACAGACAAGACTAGACAGACAAGACTAGACAGACAAGACTAGACAGACAAGACTAGACAGACAAGACTAGACAGACAAGACTAGACAGACAAGACTAGACAGACAAGACTAGACAGACAAGACTAGACAGACAAGACTAGACAGACAAGACTAGACAGACAAGACTAGACAGACAAGACTAGACAGACAAGACTAGACAGACAAGACTAGACAGACAAGACTAGACAGACAAGACTAGACAGACAAGACTAGACAGACAAGACTAGACAGACAAGACTAGACAGACAAGACTAGACAGACAAGACTAGACAGACAAGACTAGACAGACAAGACTAGACAGACAAGACTAGACAGACAAGACTAGACAGACAAGACTAGACAGACAAGACTAGACAGACAAGACTAGACAGACAAGACTAGACAGACAAGACTAGACAGACAAGACTAGACAGACAAGACTAGACAGACAAGACTAGACAGACAAGACTAGACAGACAAGACTAGACAGACAAGACTAGACAGACAAGACTAGACAGACAAGACTAGACAGACAAGACTAGAACAGACAAGACTAGACAGACAAGACTAGACAGACAAGACTAGACAGACAAGACTAGACAGACAAGACTAGACAGACAAGACTAGACAGACAAGACTAGACAGACAAGACTAGACAGACAAGACTAGACAGACAAGACTAGACAGACAAGACTAGACAGACAAGACTAGACAGACAAGACTAGACAGACAAGACTAGACAGACAAGACTAGACAGACAAGACTAGACAGACAAGACTAGACAGACAAGACTAGACAGACAAGACTAGACAGACAAGACTAGACAGACAAGACTAGACAGACAAGACTAGACAGACAAGACTAGACAGACAAGACTAGACAGACAAGACTAGACAGACAAGACTAGACAGACAAGACTAGACAGACAAGACTAGACAGACAAGACTAGACAGACAAGACTAGACAGACAAGACTAGACAGACAAGACTAGACAGACAAGACTAGACAGACAAGACTAGACAGACAAGACTAGACAGACAAGACTAGACAGACAAGACTAGACAGACAAGACTAGACAGACAAAGACTAGACAGACAAGACTAGACAGACAAGACTAGACAGACAAGACTAGACAGACAAGACTAGACAGACAAGACTAGACAGACAAGACTAGACAGACAAGACTAGACAGACAAGACTAGACAGACAAGACTAGACAGACAAGACTAGACAGACAAGACTAGACAGACAAGACTAGACAGACAAGACTAGACAGACAAGACTAGACAGACAAGACTAGACAGACAAGACTAGTCAGACAAGACTAGACAGACAAGACTAGACAGACAAGACTAGACAGACAAGACTAGACAGACAAGACTAGACAGACAAGACTAGACAGACAAGACTAAGACAGACAAGACTAGACAGACAAGACTAGACAGACAAGACTAGACAGACAAGACTAGACAGACAAGACTAGACAGACAAGACTAGACAGACAAGACTAGTCAGACAAGACTAGACAGACAAGACTAGACAGACAAGACTAGACAGACAAGACTAGACAGACAAGACTAGACAGACAAGACTAGACAGACAAGAATAGACAGACAAGACTAGACAGACAAGACTAGACAGACAAGACTAGACAGACAAGACTAGACAGACAAGACTAGACAGACAAGACTAGACAGACAAGACTAGACAGACAAGACTAGACAGACAAGACTAGACAGACAAGACTAGACAGACAAGACTAGACAGACAAGACTAGTCAGACAAGACTAGACAGACAAGACTAGACAGACAAGACTAGACAGACAAGACTAGACAGACAAGACTAGACAGACAAGACTAGACAGACAAGACTAAACAGACAAGACTAGACAGACAAGACTAGACAGACAAGACTAGACAGACAAGACTAGACAGACAAGACTAGACAGACAAGACTAGACAGACAAGACAAGACATATAAGACTAGACGAATATGACTAGTCCTAGCAAGTGAGTTTCTATTCATGTATTTAAAAATAAAGTAAAACGGTCTTAAACAAATCGATACGACTAGTTAGAGCTGTGCAAACTCGGGATTGTTTGAACACTTGCTGCACGTTTGCACGACTCTCCGGCTAGGCGACTTATCTGTTTACAAAACTTTTTGATTTCGTTTAAACTTTTCCCAAGTGTAAATTATTTAATTCGATTTAAACAAACGAGACTGACCTGATAAGGCCTGACAAATAAAACTAGATAGAAAGGAATAGACAGACAAAACTAGACAGACAAGACTAGACCCATAAAATATTGCTAGAGAGGCAAGACTACACAGACGAGACTAGACAGACAAGACTAGACAGACACGACTAGACGCATAAAATAATGCTGGAGAGGCAAGACTAGAGAGACAAGACTAGACAGACAAGACTCGACAGACAAGACTAGACCGACAGGGCTAGACAGTCTAGACTAGACAGTCTAGACTAGACAGGCAACATTAGAGAGACAGGCCTAGACAGACAAGACGGGTATCAATCTGACAGTGAGAAGAAAAAAGTATTACTGAGTTGACAGTCTTATTGTAAGTCAAATGTTCAGTTTACAAATGGACTAGACAAGATACTATTGTTAAGATGATACCGGATAGAGTAGATTAGATTGTTGTGACAACGGGGCTTGATACTTTAGTCCGCGTGATGCCGTAAAATAGATGTGATGTAGTGTTTAGGGATTTAGTTTACTGGCTGTTGAGTGTACACAGTCCCGTAAATCCCGGCTCGTAAATGCGTTTTTTCTTGCTCTATGGGCCTCGCAGTAAACCGATCGTCTGTCCTGCTCTGGGCCTCACATCAAACCGATCGTCTGTCCTTCCCCGCATGTTACTCTCATAATATCACACAAAGCAGAAGAATGTAATAAACGTTAAATAATTAGGCAGAAGACAATGGAAAAATAGGAATATTAAATAAAAATTCCTATGAAGAAAAGTCTAGAAAAACTAGGCTAAATTGAACTAAAAAGTTTTTGGAAGAAAGCTTCATTTATTGGTTTAGATTAAACTTGTCTTTGTCTTGTTGAATTAGTTAAATATCAAGAAGCTCATACGTGTTAGCATAAATAACGGTTATGAGTACATCAGTTAGTTTTCTAGTTAGTTCAGTGTTTGTGTTCGTAACAGAACAGGAAGTAGCGAGCAGTAAACCGGGAAGTTATCCGATATTCCGCCGCTTATTCCATTATTATTCATGGTTTACCTAATCCGGATTGTTTCCATTTCGCGACTCCCTAATTTGCATGACGTGTACATTAAATGATACATTAAATGCATCAAACGTCGCACATTTCTGGCGAAATTCGAATCTACGGCGACGGGATCGATACGTCTCACGGACCAAACACAACATCTAGTGAACTAACTGTTTCCTCGTTGCCTGCAAACTTTCACGATCACCAAACTCAAACTGTTTGCTCGCGGCTTACGTTCAATATTTAATATCTCCTCGATGTTTAGATAATACCCAATTCAGTAAACAAGGATTCAATTCGCATTATCAAACATACACACACAAACAAGTTTATAGATATATATTTTTCCTTAGCCTGTCGTTATCCACTCCAGGATGTAGGCCTGTACTTTTGTATACACTTTTGTGCCGCTTGGAGCCAGTTTTTAGCTTCTTGATATTATCCATCCACCTTTGTTGCGGCGTTCCCACACGTTTCGTTTGGCTGTTCTGGGTCTCCACTGGACGATCTTCTCGGGTCATTTCACGCAGTCTTGCCTCGCCACATGATCCTGTCGTTATCCTCTCCAGGATGTAGGCCTCTTCCATATTCCTCTACTTTTGTGTACACTTTTGTGCCGCTTGCAGCCAGTTTTAAGCTTCCGGATATCATCCATCCACCTTAGTTGCGGTCTTCTAACACGTTTCGTTTTCGGTTGTTCTGGGCCTCCACTGGACGATCTTCTCGGGACATTTCTCGTCTTCTTACCTCGCCACATGACCCGCCCATCTACATTTCTGAGAGTAAATTCTCCGCATAATATCTGTCACTTTAGTGCGCTTCCCGATGTCCTCGTTTCATATCCATTCTCTCAGACTTACCCCCAGCATTGCTCGTTCCATCGCTCTTTTGCACGTTTTGCCACGCTACGGTTTCCATGCCATAGGTTGTTACCAGCAGCACACAGGCCTCATAAATCTTCGGTTTGCGGTTAATCGGCATTTGTAGATCTTTGAGGATGAAGCTGAGTTTTCCAAAACCTTGTCTCACTCTGCTGATAGATTGTTTTGGTTTTCCTTGCCCAGTTTGATGTTGTCGCCAAGGTAAACGTAGTGGTCTGCGACGTCCAATGTCTGGTTCTGCACGGAAACCTAGATATCATCTGGGTTCAGGAATCTAATCTTCTAGAGGTTCACTTTTTTCGATGCGTCGTACAGTTGTTCTGCCAGGACTTTCAGCTCATCTGGGACTTAGTACAATATCGTCGCAAATCTTAGGTGCTTGAGGTATGTGCCGTTGATGTGAATACCTTTTCCCTCCTAGACTAACGTTTTGAAAACGTCTTCTCGAGCTATGATAAATAGCTTGGAAGAGATTGCTTCTCACCTCTTTATCCTACTCTTCTCCTCTTAATGTCGTCATCAATCTTAACGTGAAGCGTAGCATTTGCGTAGATGTATTTAAAATATTAGAGTAGTAGCAAATCCTTCGACACCGTTGTCTGGTCCAAATTATGGGAAGTACTGCTGGAGATGGTTCCGCGGCATTTAGTACATCTGACCGAGAGGCTCTATAAGGACGGCACAGCATGTGTGCGCTTGGAAGGAGTAGACTCCGAATCCCATAAAACACAAGTCAGTGACAGACAAGGATGTATATTTCCACCGTTACTTTTTAACATCTACACCGAATACATTATGCGTATTGTTCTAGAGAAATGGGATAAAGGTGTATCGATCGGAGGTATGAACATATCTAATTTGAGGTATGCTGACGATACAACGCTTCTGACTTCATCCAAGGACGACATCAGTAACATGCTGCGAAATCACTAGCCTAGAGTTTGGACTCGCCTTAAACCGCGAAAAAACAAAGATGATGATAGTTCACCCATTGCCAACTGTGATTTTGTCGGCAGCTACATTTACTAGGCTCCTCGTGATTATGTAACCTCATGATTATTATTAGAAATGTGGTGTTGGAGGCGCATGCTGGGAATCAGCTGGACCGCTCACCGGACTAACCTGTCCATGGAATTAAAAATTGACCAGCGTATCTCGTCGCTTGTTCAGTTACGAATCCTCAGATTCTTTGGACACGTTACCCGCAAAAGTGACTCAATGGAGCGGCTGGTGTTTCAAGGCAGAGTGGAAGGTAGGAGACCTCGTGGCCGACCACCAACTCGATGGACAGACACCATCAAATCTGTCACTGAGACCCCTGTGGCAGAATGTGCTCGCCATGCGACCAACAGGAATCTATGGAGAGGATTGGCGAAGGCAGCAGTGAAAAAAGCAGACGACTCCCCATGACCACTACCACTCTGTCAAGAGTGAACGACTCAGAAGAAGTAGTGTCTCCATATAGCTGAGATGAATTAATAAATCTGATATAACAATCTACGCGAGCAAAGCTCTATAACTACAGGTTCTTATGGTTTACTATAGCTAGTAAACTACGAGAAAATCAACTCGCACTTTAAACATCCATAAATCTAACACTTCATCCACCGAAACTAGTCCAATCCCGTTTTATTAACCAATCAAAATCTTAACTCCTCTATTACACTAATAATAATTCGCACCGCGAGTTTACGAGGGCTTTAGTGTCTTGCCAAACCCTCAAGACCACGCTGTAATTCAATGGAGAAACAGTTTTTCTCGCATTCATCGACTTCATAGTCCTTGCCCTAGAGACCCATTCACGTTTAGCAATCGATTACCGACTAAATCCAAGCTTTTAGTTTTGATATTACAAATCAAGATTTACCTTCACTATAAATCTAAATAGGAAAGATAGTGAGTTCCAAGCATATCTGTCTAGACAAGATTAGAGAGACAAGACTAGACAGACAAGACTAGACAGACAAGACTAGACAGACAAGACTAGACAGACAAGACTAGACAGACAAGACTAGACAGACAAGACTAGACAGACAAGACTAGACAGACAAGACTAGACAGACAAGACTAGACAGACAAGACTAGACAGACAAGACTAGACAGACAAGACTAGACAGACAATACTAGACACACAAGACTAGACAGACAAGACTAGACAGACAAGACTAGACAGACAAGACTAGACAGACAAGACTAGACAGACAAGACTAGACAGACAAGACTAGACAGACAAGACTAGACAGACAAGACTAGACAGACAAGACTAGACAGACAAGACTAGACAGACAAGACTAGACAGACAAGACTAGACAGACAAGACTAGACAGACAAGACTAGACAGACAAGACTAGACAGACAAGACTAGACAGACAAGACTAGACAGACAAGACTAGACAGACAAGACTAGACAGACAAGACTAGACAGACAAGACTAGACAGACAAGACTAGACAGACAAGACTAGACAGACAAGACTAGACAGACAAGACTAGACAGACAAGACTAGACAGTCAAGACTAGACAGACAAGACTAGACAGACAAGACTAGACAGACAAGACTAGACAGACAAGACTAGACAGACAAGACTAGACAGACAAGACTAGACAGACAAGACTAGACAGACAAGACTAGACAGACAAGACTAGACAGTCAAGACTAGACAGACAAGACTAGACAGACAAGACTAGACAGACAAGACTAGACAGACAAGACTAGACAGACAAGACTAGACAGACAAGACTAGACAGACAAGACTAGACAGACAAGACTAGACAGACAAGACTAGACAGACAAGACTAGACAGACAAGACTAGACAGACAAGACTAGACAGACAAGACTAGACAGACAAGACTAGACAGACAAGACTAGACAGACAAGACTAGACAGACAAGACTAGACAGACAAGACTAGACAGACAAGACTAGACAGACAAGACTAGACAGACAAGACTAGACAGACAAGACTAGACAGACAAGACTAGACAGACAAGACTAGACAGACAAGACTAGACAGACAAGACTAGACAGACAAGGCTAGACAGACAAGACTAGACAGACAAGACTAGACAGACAAGACTAGACAGACAAGACTAGACAGACAAGACTAGACAGACAAGACTAGACAGACAAGACTAGACAGACAAGACTAGACAGACAAGACTAAACAGACAAGACTAGACAGCCAAGACTAGACAGACAAGACTAGACAGACAAGACTAGACAGACAAGACTAGACAGACAAGACTAGACAGACAAGACTAGACAGACAAGACTAGACAGACAAGACTAGATAGACTAGACAGACAAGACTAGACAGACAAGACTAGACAGACAAGACTAGACAGACAAGACTAGACAGACAAGACTAGACAGACAAGACTAGACAGACAAGACTAGACAGACAAGACTAGACAGACAAGACTAGACAGACAAGACTAGACAGACAAGACTAGACAGACAAGACTGGACAGACAAGACTAGACAGACAAGACTAGACAGACAAGACTAGACAGACAAGACTAGACAGACAAGACTAGACAGACAAGACTCACCAAATCCCCTATTCCACCTTGGCTTTTACTATGCGCCACCCCGGTATCGCATATATTGCATTCATTCAGGGTGGGCAGCCCGGACGGTTAATGAAAACCGCCCCAGTTGTCGCCTCCCCGACCAGGATTCGAACCCGGGTCTCCCGCATTGAAAGAGACAGACAAGACTAGACAGACAAGACTAGACAGACAAGACTAGACAGACAAGACTAGACAGACAAGACTAGACAGACAAGACTAGACAGACAAGACTAGACAGACAAGACTAGACAGACAAGACTAGACAGACAAGACTAGACAGACAAGACTAGACAGACAAGACTAGACAGACAAGACTAGACAGACAAGACTAGACAGACAAGACTAGACAGACAAGACTAGACAGACAAGACTAGACAGACAAGACTAGACAGACAAGACTAGACAGACAAGACTAGACAGACAAGACTAGACAGACAAGACTAGACAGACAAGACTAGACAGACAAGACTAGACAGACAAGACTAGACAGACAAGACTAGACAGACAAGACTAGACAGACAAGACTAGACAGACAAGACTAGACAGACAAGACTAGACAGACAAGACTAGACAGACAAGACTAGACAGACAAGACTAGACAGACAAGACTAGACAGACAAGACTAGACAGACAAGACTAGACAGACAAGACTAGACAGACAAGACTAGACAGACAAGACTAGACAGACAAGACTAGACAGACAAGACTAGACAGACAAGACTAGACAGACAAGACTAGACAGACAAGACTAGACAGACAAGACTAGACAGACAAGACTAGACAGACAAGACTAGACAGACAAGACTAGACAGACAAGACTAGACAGACAAGACTAGACAGACAAGACTAGACAGACAAGACTAGACAGACAAGACTAGACAGACAAGACTAGACAGACAAGACTAGACAGACAAGACTAGACAGACAAGACTAGACAGACAAGACTAGACAGACAAGACTAGACAGACAAGACTAGACAGACAAGACTAGACAGACAAGACTAGACAGACAAGACTAGACAGACAAGACTAGACAGACAAGACTAGACAGACAAGACTAGACAGACAAGACTAGACAGACAAGACTAGACAGACAAGACTAGACAGACAAGACTAGACAGACAAGACTAGACAGACAAGACTAGACAGACAAGACTAGACAGACAAGACTAGACAGACAAGACTAGACAGACAAGACTAGACAGACAAGACTAGACAGACAAGACTAGACAGACAAGACTAGACAGACAAGACTAGACAGACAAGACTAGACAGACAAGACTAGACAGACAAGACTAGACAGACAAGACTAGACAGACAAGACTAGACAGACAAGACTAGACAGACAAGACTAGACAGACAAGACTAGACAGACAAGACTAGACAGACAAGACTAGACAGACAAGACTAGACAGACAAGACTAGACAGACAAGACTAGACAGACAAGACTAGACAGACAAGACTAGACAGACAAGACTAGACAGACAAGACTAGACAGACAAGACTAGACAGACAAGACTAGACAGACAAGACTAGACAGACAAGACTAGACAGACAAGACTAGACAGACAAGACTAGACAGACAAGACTAGACAGACAAGACTAGACAGACAAGACTAGACAGACAAGACTAGACAGACAAGACTAGACAGACAAGACTAGACAGACAAGACTAGACAGACAAGACTAGACAGACAAGACTAGACAGACAAGACTAGACAGACAAGACTAGACAGACAAGACTAGACAGACAAGACTAGACAGACAAGACTAGACAGACAAGACTAGACAGACAAGACTAGACAGACAAGACTAGACAGACAAGACTAGACAGACAAGACTAGACAGACAAGACTAGACAGACAAGACTAGACAGACAAGACTAGACAGACAAGACTAGACAGACAAGACTAGACAGACAAGACTAGACAGACAAGACTAGACAGACAAGACTAGACAGACAAGACTAGACAGTCAAGACTAGACAGTCAAGACTATACAGACAAGACCAGACAGACAAGACTAGACAGACACAAACTAGACAGACAAGACTGGACAGACAAGACTAGCAAGATTATCAGTATCGACCAAACTAATATTTTCAATAATGTCAAACCCTTGCCTGTTGAGTATTCTACTTGGTAAGGAAATGAGTTTAGTCGTTGAGCTGAAGCATCTGCTTTAAGCCGGCATTCGAGACTATCCACTTTCATTGGATTCTGTACTTTGCGCGTCCATCCTTGTTCCTACCTTCCACACGAATATAAGAAAATACGTAACTAAAACTAAAGAGACAAGACTAGACAATCAAGACCGGACAAAACTAGACAGACAAGACTAGATAAATAATATTAGACTGGACTAGATAGTGTAATAGAATATTGTCTTGGTTTACGTTGCCAGAGCAAACAAATTTCTTAGCGTCGCGACGTCGACAACTGAGTAAACAATGTCGTCGGTCTTTTTCGTTGTTTATCTTTGAACCGCAGAAAATTTGCAATTTCTTGCTCTGTCGCGTTCCGCCAAAGCCGAATGATCGAGCTTAATTAATTAATATTTTTTTACCGCAATGAAAAAGGGTGGGTGTGAATAGTGTCTAGACTAATTAGTTTAAAATAGGGATCAGACTGAGCTCGAAAATGTCTATCTGTCTGTTTTAATCATGAAGTCTCTTAATTTGAGATAAATTGTGTCTGAAATATGTTTTTAGTGAAAAGATAAGCTTCGGGGATTCGGAAGTCTACCGAGACCGGAAGTTTCGATCCGACTTCCGGAATTCGCCTCGAATGATCTATTAGTCGACTGCATTTAAATACAACACTTATTGACAATTACCTACTCAAACTCATATCGAGTCCATTTGTTTAAAAATTAATTTCGCGGAATTTCCGGTGTGCAGAAATAAAACCGGCGCACTTGCGCATAATTGCCGCGGTATGCAAATTTAGATTGCGAACCGAACGGCTGCCCCGGTTAATTTTTTCCACCCCTCGCTCCCGCATTTCTGCAACATTTTTGCAATTCTGTTGCTCTTTTATTTGCAGCTTGGTCGCGGCTCCGGGCTATTCCTGCAACAGTCCCTCGCAAAAATTTCCATTTCGCCCCCAACGAAATTACTACAAAAAGTTTAATAGAATTCACACGATTCCAACAAAGGGATATTATTATAATAATATCGGTAAAACTAAACAGATAAGAATTGAAAATAGGAGTTTATCACTACGATATCTTCAAATCTGTCAGTAGCTGGAATTACACGGAAATCTTATTGATTTGAAGATATTTAAATCGATTTGAAGATATCGTAGTGATAAACTCATATTTTCAATTCTATTATAAATTTGGTTCGGACCATAACATCTCGTTTTAAACAGATAAGATTAGATGAATAGGAGTAGACAGATGTGACTAGGATAAAGAAGACTTGGCTCAATTAATAGGATGGTTGCGACCTTTACTACGTGGTAATCCACGCTGTGGACTGTGACTTGATGTCTGTGACATCATGAATACTGTGATTTGACTTGAGAATGACCTTCAACAGTCGAAACTCGAGTCTTGATAAGTGTGTGATATGTGTCTATATGTGTATTTATATAATTGTGAATAACAAGTTATATAATATTTCTCCATACTATAGGTGTGGCTAAAACATAGTGGATTTAACAATTTAGTGTAAGACTTGCCTCTATTGTGGTTTACTTGGCTAATCTTTTGTATCTATTCCTGATGTAATTTGCATTATTTGGTTTGAGTTTGATGGGGTATGGACTATTTACTAACTGGATTACGAAACTTGGCAACTAAGGCAATCACTTAAGAATTAGTCAGCCGGACCAAATGGCACGTCGTAGACTAATAAATCAACTGAAATTAGCTCGCGGCAGAAAGACGAGACAGGGTTAAAAATGCGAAGAGGAAGAATTGGTAGAACAAATGTAGAAAAAGATCATTTGTACTGTAATGTTGGTTAAGTTCCTACGATTAAATAAACGCGTTTAGTTTCAAGAAATCTTTACAATACACTAAAACTTGATCAATCTAAACAACGGGCAGAAAAACCTAGTGGTCGATAGCCTTTTGTTGACTTTTTGTCTATAATAAATATTTATTCTTCTTCTTTTTCTAAACACATTTTAATGAATAGGATGGTTGAGACCATTACTACGTGGTAATCCATACTTACTCTGAATTTATAAATTCACTACGTACGTTACTATTAGTAACCACACTTACTAATAAGTGTATTAAATAATTGTGGTTAAAATAAAGTGAATTTGTCAATTCAGTGTAATAGTATATTACACAACGAGAGTTGTAAGAAGCATATTGCATAGTGCGTAATTCCGCGAGTACGTAATTGCCTTACAACTCGAGTTATGTACTATACTTTATCTACGACCACACTAATTTGTTTCTGTTTAATAAGAAAAATATGATTGATGTAACAAATTTATTTCTTATTAGGTTTTATTTAACATTATAATAAACAAAAAACAGTTGTATTTTCATATATAACTGTTACTCTACATTATCTAACTTGATAGAAATGAAAAGAAATACATTCTTAATGGTTACATACCTTATTATTTAGTACTTATTTGGGTTAAACTGGAATAAGAGTGCTCATAAATATAGGCAGCCCAATGTTCGCAATGTCAATTTCCGTTAGTTTGAATTGTGGCACGGGGCGAGCTGAACGTATGAACACGTAGTAGCAGCTCTCAACCAATCAACGAATCGTAAACCAAACGCACGTGTGTGTTATCAATCATAACTCATCATTAATCGCAGACTGTTACATACGTGTGTGTTATGATGTTTTCACATAGACCACGAACTGTACAATAATGGGCGTTTACAAAAGTGGTCGTAGATAAACACATTTTAATAATAATTCCTGGAGAGTTAGTTAAGCGTAGAAATTTGTAACATTAATTTTCTGAGATGGAAGAAAAAATACTCGATTTATTTCCCAAATTTATTGGCGTGAACAGTGTCCGGCAAAACTTCCTTATTGTCCAGATGTCGAACCGAAACTTTTTAATAACTTTTAATTCCTGCTGAACTTTTTTACCGCTTCGAGTAGCAGATGCAAATAATCTATCCAACATTAAGACTAATACTACATAGATGACTACGCCGAGAAGGAGGACGATTGCAAGTGGCAAGATAAATTATTTGAATTATTTTTTCTTATTTTTTCTACCGCGCGATATATGGTCTGGATTTATCTGTCCTAATATTACCCAATCTAACCTTTAACCTAACCTAAGTTAAAATCTTGAAATCGGTAAAACACTGTCTTTGCATCGAACTACAATTTAGCCTAACAGCTATACACTAGTCTTATCGAAACAGACATACTTGAAATTCACCTTCTTTCCATTTGGATTTATAGTGAGGTTAAATCTCGACTCGCAGATGCAAATAATCCATCCAGTATTGATACTAATTGGAACTTTTTACGGTTAGTTAAGCGCATGCGCATCCGCCATGTTTTAATTGAGGGAAAATAAAATTTTCGGGCACATATTTAGTTATAAAGTTAGGGCACTTTTTGACGTATAACATGCCGATAATTGACACATGCGCACAAAAAAATTTCAACTATAAAAAGGTTTATACTTGCCAGATTACAATA
Organism: Phosphuga atrata; assembly: GCA_944588485.1. Taxonomy (NCBI): domain Eukaryota; kingdom Metazoa; phylum Arthropoda; class Insecta; order Coleoptera; family Silphidae; genus Phosphuga; species Phosphuga atrata. Next base: position 57,530,823 of record OX155902.1, on the reverse strand, counting down.
AATGTATTGTGATCTGTTAGGCTTGTCGCACACTGTATCCGCTCCACTCAGCTCACATCATATCCGATCGGGTCCGCTCTTCCAGGTCCGTCATTTTCCCACTTATTGCATCCGCTCAGCTACGTCACTTCCACACACTCAATCATCTCCCACCTTTGCTCCGGGAGAGCTAAATATGTGCTGCAATCCTGGTTGCATAAATGCTTTAGCGCAGATATGAAAACGTTAGTGTTGCGCCTGCGTGAACCATCCGCCAGTATCCGACCTCCGGCCTAGTATTTTTGACAAACAGAGGATTTTGCGGAGCGGAGAGGAGCGGAACGGAGCCAAGCTGAGCTGAGCGGACGCAGTATGTGCGTTTTATTTAAATACACGGGTTTTATATTTTTATGGGCTGGTGAAAGGCTGAGCTGAGCGGAGACGAGCGGACCCAGTGTGCTTGTCGCACTTATAGAAAGCAATTTAATAAAGTTTGAAACTGTCAGCTTTTGTAGACGTTTGTTATGATTATTGAAAACTAAGTCTGCCATGCCAACAATCTTCCCAACTAAAGAATTTGAAATAAGTTACCAACGTTTCAAAATAATTCTCAATCATTTATAGTCACTTGGTACTACATAGATGTCTACTCTTCGACGTCTTTTCTATACAGCAGCTATACTCTAGTCTTGTCTATGCAGCAGTTATATTCTAGTCCTGTTTAGATTACAGATCTCTTGTCTATCTAGCCTTGTCTGTCTAGTCTTGCCTGTCTAGTCTTGTCTGTCTAGTCTTGTCCGTCTAGTCTTGTCTGCCTAGTCTTGTCTGCCTAGTCTTGTCTGTCTAGTCTTGTCTGTCTAGTCTTGTCTGTCTAGTCTTGCCTGTCTAGTCTTGTCTGTCTAGTCTTGTCAGTCTAGTCTTGTCTGTCTAGTCTTGTCTGTCTAGTCTTGTCTAGTCTTGTCTAGTCTTGCCTAGTCTTGTCTAGTCTTGTCTAGTCTTGTCTAGTCTTGTCTAGTCTTGTCTAGTCTTGTCTAGTCTTGTCTAGTCTTGTCTAGTCTTGTCTAGTCTTGTCTAGTCTTGTCTAGTCTTGTCTAGTCTTGTCTAGTCTTGTCTAGTCTTGTCTAGTCTTGTCTAGTCTTGTCTAGTCTTGTCTAGTCTTGTCTAGTCTTGTCTAGTCTTGTCTAGTCTTGTCTAGTCTTGTCTAGTCTTGTCTAGTCTTGTCTAGTCTTGTCTAGTCTTGTCTAGTCTTGTCTAGTCTTGTCTAGTCTTGTCTAGTCTTGTCTAGTCTTGTCTAGTCTTGTCTAGTCTTGTCTAGTCTTGTCTAGTCTTGTCTAGTCTTGTCTAGTCTTGTCTAGTCTTGTCTAGTCTTGTCTAGTCTTGTCTAGTCTTGTCTAGTCTTGTCTAGTCTTGTCTAGTCTTGTCTAGTCTTGTCTAGTCTTGTCTAGTCTTGTCTAGTCTTGTCTAGTCTTGTCTAGTCTTGTCTAGTCTTGTCTAGTCTTGTCTAGTCTTGTCTAGTCTTGTCTAGTCTTGTCTAGTCTTGTCTAGTCTTGTCTAGTCTTGTCTAGTCTTGTCTAGTCTTGTCTAGTCTTGACTAGTCTTGTCTAGTCTTGTCTGTCTAGTCTTGTCTGTCTAGTCTTGTCTGTCTAGTCTTGTCTGTCTAGTCTTGTCTGTCTAGTCTTGTCTGTCTAGTCTTGTCTGTCTATTCTTGTCTGTCTAGTCTTGTCTGTCTAGTCTTGTCTGTCTAGTCTTGTCTGTCTAGTCTTGTCTGTCTAGTCTTGTCTGTCTAGTCTTGTCTGTCTAGTCTTGTCTGTCTAGTCTTGTCTGTCTAGTCTTATCTGTCTAGTCTTGTCTGTCTAGTTTTGTCTGTCTAGTCTTGTCTGTCTAGTCTTGTCTGTCTAGTCTTGTCTGTCTAGTCTTGTCTGTCTAGTCTTGTCTGTCTAGTCTTGTCTGTCTAGTCTTGTCTGTCTAGTCTTGTCTGTCTAGTCTTGTCTGTCTAGTCTTGTCTGTCTAGTCTTGTCTGTCTAGTCTTGTCTGTCTAGTCTTGTCTGTCTAGTCTTGTCTGTCTAGTCTTGTCTGTCTAGTCTTGTCTGTCTAGTCTTGTCTGTCTAGTCTTGTCTGTCTAGTCTTGTCTGTCTAGTCTTGTCTGTCTGGTCTTGTCTGTCTGGTCTTGTCTGTCTAGTCTTGTCTGTCTAGTCTTGTCTGTCTAGTCTTGTCTGTCTAGTCTTGTCTGTCTAGTCTTGTCTGTCTAGTCTTGTCTGTCTAGTCTTGTCTAGTCTTGTCTAGTCTTGTCTAGTCTTGTCTAGTCTTGTCTAGTCTTGTCTAGTCTTGTCTAGTCTTGTCTAGTCTTGTCTAGTCTTGTCTAGTCTTGTCTAGTCTTGTCTAGTCTTGTCTAGTCTTGTCTAGTCTTGTCTAGTCTTGTCTAGTCTTGTCTAGTCTTGTCTAGTCTTGTCTAGTCTTGTCTAGTCTTGTCTAGTCTTGTCTAGTCTTGTCTAGTCTTGTCTAGTCTTGTCTAGTCTTGTCTAGTCTTGTCTAGTCTTGTCTAGTCTTGTCTAGTCTTGTCTAGTCTTGTCTAGTCTTGTCTAGTCTTGTCTAGTCTTGTCTAGTCTTGTCTAGTCTTGTCTAGTCTTGTCTAGTCTTGTCTAGTATTGTCTAGTATTGTCTAGTCTTGACTAGTCTTGTCTAGTCTTGACTAGTCTTGTCTAGTCTTGTCTAGTCTTGTCTAGTCTTGTCTAGTCTTGTCTAGTCTTGTCTGTCTAGTCTTGTCTGTCTAGTCTTGTCTGTCTAGTCTTGTCTGTCTAGTCTTGTCTGTCTAGTCTTGTCTGTCTAGTCTTGTCTGTCTAGTCTTATCTGTCTAGTCTTGTCTGTCTAGTCTTGTCTGTCTAGTCTTGTCTGTCTAGTCTTGTCTGTCTAGTCTTGTCTGTCTAGTCTTGTCTGTCTAGTCTTGTCTGTCTAGTCTTGTCTGTCTAGTCTTGTCTGTCTAGTCTTCTCTGTCTAGTCTTGTCTGTCTAGTCTTGTCTGTCTAGTCTTGTCTGTCTCGTCTTGTCTGTCTGGTCTTGTCTGTCTAGTCTTGTCTGTCTAGTCTTGTCTGTCTAGTCTTGTCTGTCTAGTCTTGTCTATCTAGTCTTGTCTGTCTAGTCTTGTCTATTTAGTCTGGTTATATAGACAGGTTTTATAATATCTCTCTGTTTAGTTTTAATTTGTAGTTAATAATTGTAAATGTTGATGGGATGAATGTTAATGAAATTAGTTTGTGTTTTGTGACGAGGGCGAGGCCAACAAGTTGGTAATTGTTTGATTAATATTTACACAAACCAGCGCCAATATGTTCGCAATATAATTGTTCCACATCGTCGAAGTATTTCACTGTTTATCCGAATTAATTGAAGTTTTGAATCAACAATTGCAATTATTTATATATATATATATATATATATATATATATATATATATATATATATATATATATATATATTTGTTGAGTTTGAAGATTTTGATATTATTAAATAGTAACATTTGCATCTTTCCTCCAAAGATTATAATTTCTAGGAAATCATTGTATATCGTCATATCGTCATACATATCGTCAACAAAGTTGACATCATTAGTATAACTAATCTTTTTATAAACATGGGTACTTACGTATTAACGCCATTACCTCTACATTTTTAAATACCGACAATCTACACCTAACATTTTTTTGATAAATCATAAAATAAAACATTTTATATAAAATTAAAACATTTTTCAAACTCAAAATTCTATATTTTTTAACCCCGGTTAGATTAGGTTGCCCGCCGCGAAGCGGACTGATAAATCAAGACATCATACGCGCGACAGCGCGAACTCTTGAACCAATATATAGGGTGGTGGCGTTAATACGTAAGTACCAAAACTTTTCTTAAAAGCAACTACTTCACTGTCAAACACCATAACTGACATTAAAAAAATTATCTTTAATAAATTTGCTTCGACCAATGTTAATTGTCTGCTAGTACAATAAGCGCAGCTTATGTTTTTTCCCTAACATCTCAATACCTGGTTCGACAATAAATAGAATAATCTCAAATACTATAGACTAGGTAAGTCGTAATATACGACTATAATATAATAATACGACTAGGTAAGTCGTATTTTATTTTATTTCTAATTTTAATTTGTTGTTAATGATGAAGCCAGAAGGCAGAAACGCGTATATGGATGTTCATTAATTAATTGATAATTATTTTTTGTATTTGCTCAGGATATGTTTTTTTGGGGAAATTACAGGGTTGTATAGAACCCAAAAACTTTCTTAATATAATTCTATGTCGTGGTGTTTGCCAGTGAAGTAGTTGTTTTTAAGAAATGTTTTTTTATAGAAAGATTAGTTATACTAATGATGTCAACTTTGTTAACGATATGTATACAATGATTTCCTAGAAATTATAATCTGAAAAAAGATGCAAATGTTACTATTTAACAACAATTACAAATTTGAGCAAACGCGGTTTTGTCTATCTTGCTTAAAACCAGCAAAACTAGTTTGGTATTTGTCTGTTAGCTTGCTTCTTAATTCGGTTTCACTTCCTCTTCTTTAAGTTTCGTGACTGCTTCGATCGTTGATAATGCTATTGGCTAATAAGTTCATGATTTTAACTTTGTAGACTGCTGCACGAAACAGCTGGGCTGTTGTTTTCCCATACCATGTCCTTAGATTTTTTAACCATGATGTCGTCCTTCGTCCTAAACTTCTTTTTCCCATTATTTTTCCCTGAATGATAGGATGCAGTAGTCCATATTGATATCGATTTGACGCGAGCAGATAATTTAGCCAGTCTTGCATACAAACTAGTTTTGCATTGATTATTGCCAAAAAAAAACAATACAAATTGGCAGTGTTAGTGGAAACCGCGGGTGGTTAATTGAACTTTACAAATATTTTGCATGGAAACATTCGTGTTTTTTCGCGGTATCATATCCAACATTGTTCCAATTGTTTTATAATTTTTTCGCGAGCGTAAATTTTAATCCGGGTTTTGAAATCGCCACCAATTAATTGTTTAAATAAAAGCTACGTTTTAGCAAAAACCAACCGCAGAAATCAAACGAAATTAATGCGATTTCCATTCGGTTTTTTCGCCGCGTTAACGACACGCCAAGTAAAATTGCTTGGAATCGCCGGTGGAAATTGGGAAAACTTCGATCGTTTCCGCACATTTTGCACCGAATACCAATTTACATCGAAACTTTGTCACGGTTTATGTCGATATAAGTTTTAGACGCTGACAGAACGCCTATGAATTCCAATGGAATTATTTCCAGATGAATTACTCGAGTCACTACGAATATTATTCTAACAAGATTAATTACTACCAACTTAACAGACACAAAATCACTATCACTAAATAACAATTTTAATAACAGGGTTGCTAATTCTACTTTCAATTAACAATGTTTCTTATAGATAATTTAATTCTTTGCAATTTTTATTTCAAACGTTTTTCGTAATTTCGGTTGGTTTTCGTGTTATATGCGAATGTAGGACAAGTAAAATGCGAAAGAAAAATAATGTTTTGACATTGTTCAAGGTTGACTCTTACCAACTTGTGGGATAAAAAATCACTAAATATTAAGAAAGAAAATTATGTATTGTTTGAAGTATTGTGTTTGTTGTTTTCCCATACCATGTCCTTAGATTTTTTAACCATGATGGTTTTTTAACCAGCGTCAAGTTTTCGAGTTGTTTTCGAACCTTTGAGACAAGAAAAAATGCAAGACAAAAACTGTAGACATTGCAGATCATTATTTAAATTGCCAACCCTATTCCTTGGTTTCCGCAACAAATTCCAAGATTTCTCTTAAATTTCCCTTATTTTAATCCTTGTCTTCCTTTCCCAAAGAACAAAATTTTTGTCCACAAATATTCTCCCTCAATTGCATCATATTAAACTACAGTCGAACTTCCATATCTCGAACTTCTTGTATAACTCGAAGTATTTTTCTATAACTCGAATATTTTTAGAAATTCATATGTTTAGATAGCATTTTACGTATAAATTAACTTCTTATACTCCTTAACTCCTTAAACTTTTCCTTAACTCGAATTTTTCCATAACTCCAATTCCAATTTTTCTTAGTAAAAATTTGTACAATGGTAAAATTTTACATACAAAATAATCTCTATAACTCCAATTTTTTAACCGCCGCGTATTTTCCAAAACTTATGATGCCGGATATTGCCTACCATAAACCGTCGATAGTGTAATCCTCGGGCACATTACCAAACATTTTATTTTTCACATGATCACCAAAAACTCGAATAAAGCAAAACTAAGAATTTACCAGCGAGTGTGCTTTAGGAAGATTACGACAGGATATTATTCTCCCGAGAATCGGTAATCCAAAAATAGATGATATAATCTAAGATCACCGACAGGGTGCTATATATTATAAAAAACAATGAAAAACATTTTCAAAAAATAATATGTTAATTAAAATTATTTTTTAATTAATTATAATTATATAACATCATATTAATAATGTTCTTTTTTGTTTATAAATATATACATATGTATTTACTTTGAATAAATTGTGTATAGTGCTACTCTTCTTCTTCTTCTTCTTTCGAATAGGCCTACTTTGGACCACGCTTGTTCAACTGTTGGGCTTTGACCTTTGCCCAGTATTGTCGCATCTTCTGCCGGTGTAACTCCTTTCTCTCTTCTGTCCAGGGGGTACCTTTCCTTCGAGGTTTTTCCTGAAATCCACGGACTTCCTTTAGGGTGCGTCTCACAGACTGTCTGTTTTTGAGATCTGTTATTCCCAGTTCTTTAATATCCTTCTCGGTCTCTGTCAACCAAGTGGTACGAAGCTTCTTGTTTTTTCAGAAGGTGAACAGACGGTTGGTTAGTCGGTTTGGAGGCAATCTTACAACGTGGCCATAGAAAGCTAACCTTCTTTTCCTTGCACAGTCAGAGAGCATCTCAATATGTTCGTAGAGCTCAGAGTTATGCTGTCTTCGGAATTCCCCATCTTCCTTTACCGGGCCTAGGATCTTCCTGCGGATTCTCCTCTCTCTGATTTCCAATTTCTCTATTAGACCCCTTCGGTTCAAGGAAAGACACTCCTTGGCATACAGGGCTTCTGGTCGTAAGACTGATGTGTAGTGCTTAAGTTTCAGGTTGCGTGGCCGGCATTTCTTATTGGAAGTGTTCTTAGTCAGCCGATAGGCTAGTTCTAAGTTGCTGACTCTCTTGGATAATGATGCTCTTTCTGATAAGTTGGGTTCAATCCATTCGCCGAGATACTTAAATTTCTCAGTCCTCTTGATGTATCCCTGTTCTAGTAACATCTCTCTGTTTGCTTCTCTAATGTTGGTGAAGAATTCTGTTTTCTCCAGCGATTTTACATCCAGTGCATTTTAGTCATTTTACAATTATGTATTTCTATAACTCTTAACAATTTTCTATAACTCGAAGTTTTTATTATGAACTATGGCAATTCGACTTAGGGAAGTTCGACTGTAGTTGTTATCCATATCCACTTCTTATTCTAATCAATAGACCTTCTCATAGTTGATTTTTTTTTGTGCGCATACGTCAATTTCCCCAACGTTTTTCAGGCACTTTTTGACGTATAACTTCTAAAAATAACAAAATGTACCCGAAACTTTCATATTCCCGCCTTTTAAACTTGGCGGACGCGCATGCCCTTAACTAACTTAAACTACGCGCTTAACTAATTTAAACTTGGCGAACAAGCATGCGCGTAACTAACCGTAAAAAGGTCTGTTCTATCCAGTTTTCCCAGTCTTGTCTGTCCGCAATTTAATAGTCTCGATGAAGAGTTTCATGCAAACCTGACGAAATTAATTTGTTTCAAAAGCCGACAGGAGTTGTAATTGATTTATGCGATCGATAGTTTTGCGTAAGCCCAGGCTCTCATCACGGATAAACTAGTCAAGCTTGCTTAACGATTGCTTATGTGGTGTAGAAGGCGAACACAAAAAATACTTTGAAACTCGACGATAACAGAGTTTGTCGATTTCAGAACTTCAAGTTTGTTCAAAGCAAATCATCTTAAAAACAAATAATCACTGAACTATACAGACAAAAGTAAAAACAAAGAAGATTGGATTTACAAGACTAGACTGGACAAGACTAAATCGACAAAAAATATGGACAGGACTAGATGGACAAAGCTAGATGGACAAGGCTAAATGGATAATGCTAGATGGACAAACATAGATGGACAAGACTAGAAGCACAAGATGGACAAAACTAGACAGACAAGTCTAGACAAACGGGACTAGATAAATAAGACTAGACAGACAAGGCCAGAGAGACAAGACTAGATAAACAGGACTAGATAGCCAAGACTGGACAGACCAGACTTGTCTGTCTAATCTTGTCTGTCTAGTCTTGTGTGTCTAGTACTGTCTGTCTAGTCTTGTCTGTCTAGTCTTGTCTGTCTAGTCTTGTCTGTCTAGTCTTGTCTGTCTAGTCTTGTCTGTATAGTCTTGTCTGTCTAGTCTTGTCTGTCTAGTCTTGTCTGTCTAATCCTGTCTGTCTAGTCTTGTCTGTCTAGTCTTGTCTGTCTAGTCTTGTCTGTCTAGTCTTGTCTGTCTAGTCTTGTCTGTCTAGTCTTGTCTGTCTAGTCTTGTCTATCTAGTCTTGTCTGTCTAGTCTTGTCTGTCTAGTCTTGTCTGTCTAGTCTTGTCTGTCTAGTCTTGTCTGTCTAGTCTTGTCTGTCTAGTCTTGTCTGTCTAGTCTTGTCTGTCTAGTCTTGTCTGTCTAGTCTTGTCTGTCTAGTCTTGTCTGTCTAGTCTTGTCTGTCTAGTCTTGTCTGTCTAGTCTTGTCTGTCTAGTCTTGTCTGTCTAGTCTTGTCTGTCTAGTCTTGTCTGTCTAGTCTTGTCTGTCTAGTCTTGTCTGTCTAGTCTTGTCTGTATAGTCTTGTCTGTCTAGTCTTGTCTGTCTAGTCTTGTCTGTCTAGTCCTGTCTGTCTAGTCTTGTCTGTCTAGTCTTGTCTGTCTAGTCTTGTCTGTCTAGTCTTGTCTGTCTAGTCTTGTCTGTCTAGTCCTGTCTGTCTAGTCCTGTCTGTCTAGTCTTGTCTGTCTAGTCTTGTCTGTCTAGTCTTGTCTGTCTAGTCTTGTCTGTCTAGTCTTGTCTGTCTAGTCTTGTCTGTCTAGTCTTGTCTGTCTAGTCTTGTCTGTCTAGTCTTGTCTGTCTAGTCTTGTCTGTCAAGTCTTGTCTGTCTAGTCTTGTCTGTCTAGTCTTGTCTGTCTAGTCTTGTCTGTCTAGTCTTGTCTGTCTAGTCTTGTCTGTCTAGTCTTGTCTGTCTAGTCTTGTCTGTCTAGTCTTGTCTGTCTAGTCTTGTCTGTCTAGTCTTGTCTGTCTAGTCTTGTCTGTCTAGTCTTGTCTGTCTAGTCTTGTCTGTCTAGTCTTGTCTGTCTAGTCTTGTCTGTCTAGTCTTGTCTGTCTAGTCTTGTCTGTCTAGTCTTGTCTGTCTAGTCTTGTCTGTCTAGTCTTGTCTGTCTAGTCTTGTCTGTCTAGTCTTGTCTGTCTAGTCTTGTCCGTCTAGTCTTGTCCGTCTAGTCTTGTCCGTCTAGTCTTGTCCGTCTAGTCTTGTCCGTCTAGTCTTATCCGTCTAGTCTTGTCCGTCTAGTCTTGTCCGTCTAGGCTTGTCTGTCTAGTCTTGTCTATCTAGTATTGTCTAGTCTTTATAATTGATTTACATGTTTGTTTGTCTATGTAGAGGGAGTTTGAGTGAAAGCAATTGAAATTATAATTGCTATCTGGCTGGGAATATGAAATTTAACGGTTGGAACATAATAATTACGCCCGGTAATAATCTTGAGTTATCGCCAGTATTTGCACAAGTCCCGAACAAATAGAATATCTGAAACGTAGGGAACGTCGGTCGGCCGGTAATTACACAGCTGTCTGGTGCGTCTTCGCGTTACAAATAGTCCGGGCCAGCGCATCGCTCATTTGCCCCCGAGTTTCCTCGCCCGCCGGAATTATTTATTTACTTCTTTCGCCGCTCGCCGTTTCGGGAATAAGTGCTGATGCCGATTTATCAACGGGATTCATGCCAATTTTTTGCCTTCATTGCGAATACTAAACGGATAAGATTAAGTCCCAATTTCAGTTAAACCTAACAATGTTTGATTAAACTTGACAAGAATGCTAATTTAACGAATAAATATTCGGCTCAGCCGTGTGTGTAAGATAGACGAGTGCGATAACGTTCGCTTCCGTGCGCCATTTTCCTTTCCTTGCAAAAAAAAAACGAAACTCTCAAATGGAATTTTCCGCTTGCAAGTTGAACTTTCACACCCTTTTTGTATTCGAGTCGCTTTTTTTTCTTTCGCAAGGTTTTCCGCTCCTTGTTCGTGCATTTCCTTACTTTTTGCTAATTATTTGCCAAATTTATTCGCTTTGTTTATTTTTGCAGACATTTGGGCGATTCGACCGTCAGGTGCGAATGTCAACACGGCTACGTCGGCGAATTTTGCGAACATCGAAACTCAACACAGGAAAAAGGTAAATCGAAATTACACAATAACTACACAAGTACAATTAGTGCATACAGATATGATGAGACAGACTAGTGAGACTTAAGTCAAACTCTTTTTGCAATAAATTCACGTTGATGCAACTTCACTTTAATGCTACTTCACGATTATATAAGTTTTATGCAATTCAATAATGATGCTTCACTTTGATGCAACTTCACAATTATATAGGGTGTTTCTTTTGCTTAGATAGAACTTACGAAATTACTTACTTCACTTTGATACAACTTCACAATCATACAGGGTGTTTCTTTTGTTAACATAGAATAGTGGTCTGTTAGAAAAGTATCCGACCTTTAGCCGGTAAAAAAAATGGCATAACTGGAGCGTTGGGATTAGGTTTCCAACGCTCAAGACGCTCAAACGCTCAAAAACCCTCAAAGTAGTCTCCTTGGGACTCCACACACTTCTCCCAGCGGTGCCACTGCCATTGTTGGAAGCATTCCGAAAAAGCCTTTTTCGGAATCAACTTTAGCTCGGCTGTCCATAATGTCCTCTCTTGTTTGAAATCGCGTTCCTTTCAATGGCCTCTTGTTTCACGTTGATGCAACTTCACAATCATATAGGGTGTTTCGTTTGCTTCTATAGAACTTACGAACTCACTTACTTCACTTTGATGGAACTTCACAATCATACAGGGTGTTTCTTTTGTTAAGATAGAACTTAGGAAAGGTTTAGCTGTCAAACGAGCTGTCATATTGCGCTCACTTTTTGACATTTATGATCAGTATACTCTGGCAAATCATCATGTGATTCACGCTTGAACAACGCTACCAAATTATCCAAATGTACTTTGAAAATCAGTCATCGATTCGCGCAACTTGTAGGCGACTTCGTGATTTTTATGGCGCAAATAATCGTCCATCTGAATAAGTCATCAGTCGAACTGTGGATAGATTTCATACCACATACTCTCTAAATCATGCAATAACACCAACACGTTGAAGGAATGTGCGTATTGAAGAGAATATCGCCGCTGTAAACGAAAGGGTGGAAGAAGATTCGTCGTCGGTCGCAGGAATTGGGGCTCTGTCCGTCCACTAAATTTTGCGTAATGTTCTAGGCCTACACCCGTTTATGATCCAGCTGCTGCAAGAATTGAAGGCATCATATGCCTCGTTGTTTCGCCAGTTGGGCTCTAGAGCAGTTGCAAAATTGTGTTCAGCAATGAGGCTCATTTTTGGCTTAACGGGTTTGTTAATAAAAAGAAATTGCCGCATATGGAGTGAGACCAAGCCACAACAGACCCTGCAGACTCCATTACATCCAGCAAAATGAAACGGTTGGTGCTGATTACACGCTGGTGGTATCATCGGATCTTATGTTTTTAAAAATGAAGCCGAGCTCCGCGTTTCGGTCAACGGAGAGCATTACCGCACCACGATCAATGTTTTTTCGTTGGAAAATATGGATGCCATTATTGATACGCACGAGATGTGAACAGAATGGCGCTACGTGCCACACAGCGATCGCAACGGCCTTGTTCCGCGTCCTTTTCTGAAGCCCGCCTGTACCTCTGCCTCTTCTTGTAACTTTTTTTCCAGTATCTTTGCATGGATCTTGTTTGACGTGTCCATTTCTTCCTAGTTCCTGTACACTTAGCCATTGTGATGTATAGTAGCCAGAAGATGAATAATGATAGTCTGGCTGCCAGTTTATGCTAGCTCATTTAGCGTTAGGTTAGGTATGGTCACAGTGGTGTGGCGTTGAACGCATCCGCTTGCCATGCAGGAGATCCCGGGTTGAATCCCCGGCCCAGCCGTGAAGATTTTTCACGGAGCTATGTTGTGGCCACTTCGTGGAAAGCAATGGCAAACTACCACGAGTAATTTTCTGTGATGTACGACTTCATGCATTGTTCCCCTTGTTCTTGCATTGTTCCTCGTCTTCTTGCATTGTTCCTCTTCTTCGTGCATTGTTCCTCTTCTTCATGAACTGTGCCTCTTCTTCTTTCGTTGCTCGTCTTCTTCATTCATTGTTACTCTTATTAATACATTGGTCTTCTTCTTAATGCATTGTTTCTCTTCTTACATTGTTCCTTTTCTTCATGCATTGTTCCTCTTCTTCATGCATTGCTCCTCTTCTTCATGCATTGTTACGCTTCTTCGTGCATTGTTCCCCTTCTTCTTGCATTGTTCCTCTTCTTTTTGCATTGTTCCTCTTCTTCGTGCATTGTTCCTCTTATTCATGCACTGTACCTCTTTTTCTTGCGGTGCTAGTCTTCTTCATGCAATGTTCCTCTTCTTGATGCATTGGTCCTCTTCTTAATGCATTGTTCATCTTCTTGCATTGTTCCTTTTCTTCATGCATTGTTCTTCTTTTTCATACATTGTTCCTCTTCTGCATGTATTGTTCCCCTTCTTCTTGCATTGTTCCTCTTTTTCTTGCATTGTTCCTTTTCTTCGTGCATTGTTCCTCTTATTCATGCACTATTCCTCTGCTTCTTGCACCTTTCCTCTTCTTCTTGAGTTGTTCGTCTTCTTCATGCATTGTTCCTCTTCTTAATGCATTGGTCCTCTTCTTAATGCATTGTTCCTCTTCTTGCTTGTTGCTTTTCTTCATGCAATGTCTCTCTTCTCCTTGCATTGTTCCTCTTCTTATTGCATTGTTCCTCTTTGTGCATTATTACTCTTCTTCATGCACTGTTCCTCTTCTTCTTACGTTGCTCGTCTTCTTAATGCATTATTCCTCTTCTTCGTGCATTGTTTCCCTTCTTCTTGCATTGTTCCTCTTCTTCTTGCATTGCTCCTCTTCTTCTTGCGTTGCTAGTCTTCTTCATGCATTGTTCCTCTTCTTAATGCATTGGTCTTCTTCTGAATGCATTGTTCCTCTTCTTGCTTGTTGCTCTTCTTCATGCAATGTCTCTCTTCTCCTTGCATTATTCCTCTTTTTCGTGCATTGTTCCTCTTCTTCTTGCATTGTTCCTCTTCTTCTTGCATTGCTCCTCTTCTTCTTGCGTTGCTAGTCTTCTTCATGCATTGTTACTCTTCTTAATGCATTGGTCCTCTTCTTAATGCATTGCTCTTCTTCTTCATGCATTGTTCCCCTTCTTCATGCATTGTTCCTCTTCTTCTTGCATTGTTCCTCTTCTTCTTACATTGTTCCTCTTCTTCGTGCATTGTTCCTCTTATACATGTACTGTACCTCTTTTTCTTGCGGTGCTCGTCTTCTTGATGCAATGTTCCTCTTCTTAATGCATTGTTCCTCTTCTTAATGCATTGTTCCTCTTCTTGCATTGTTCCTCTTCTTCATGCATTGTTCCTCTTTTTCATGCATTGTTCCTCTTCTGCATGTATTGTTCCACTTCTTCTTGCATTGTACCTCTTCTTCGTACATTGTTCCTCTTGTTCTTGCATTGTTCCTCTTCTTCGTGCATTGTTCCTGTTCTTCATGCACTGTTCCTCTTCTTCTTACGTTGCTCGTCTTCTTCGTGCATTGTTCCGCTTCTTCATGCATTGTTCCCCTTCTTCTTGCACTGTTCCTCTTCTTTTTGCATTGCTCCTCTTCTTCATGCATAGTTCCTCTTCTTCATGCATTCTTCCTCCTCTTCTTGCATTGTTCTTCGTGCAATATTTTTCTTTGTGCAAAGAAGAGGAGACCCTTCTTTCAAAACTTCTTTTCGAAAACGACTTCGCAGTTTTCTCTAGTGTTTTCGAGAATTTTGTATTCCTTGCTTTACTTTTAGTTTCTTATATCATTTCTAATATTCATCTTCTGCATGTAATATTTATTTTCACTATTCAATATTTTCCATTCTTCGTGTAATCCACGTTTCTTCTTTGCGATACATTGAAGGAAATTATGTTACAGATTCAACTTCTGCAACTTTTAATTACATGCAAAGTTCCTCTTCTTCTTGTAATATTTTTCATCTTTATATAAAATTTCTCCTTTTCTTTTAGCATTTCCTTTCTTTGTACAATATAGATCTTCTGCATGTCATATTTCTCTCCTCCACTCCGGTGCCCACAGGGAGGTGTGTTATCACCATTGATGTGGAGCCTGGTATTTGATGAATTACTGATTAGGCTGAACGACCTAGTCATCAAATGTCAAGGTTACGCCGATGACATAGTCATCATAGCCAAGGGGAAGTTTGAGGGAACGCTCTGTGAAATTGTACAGAGAGGCCTCAAAGTAATTATTAGATGGTGTCAAACGGTGGGACTGAGACTCAACCCGAGCAAAACCACGGTGATACCGTTTACTAGATAAAGAAAACTAAACTGCCTACAGCCCATACTGTTGGATGGGAGGTCAGTGCAATACAAACAGGAGATAAAGTTTCTGGGTATCACATTAGATATCAAACTCCTATGGAATATACACGTTGAAGCAGTTGTGGGTAAAGTCAAACGCGCTCTAAAGGTGTGCAGAAATTTAGCTGGGAAAACGTGGAATCGGAAAACTTTTTGTTTGATGTACACCATGATAGTGAGACCTGCGATCAATTTCGGGGCAGTGGGGAAGTAGAACCAATCTGGCCTCTATGATGAAACAGCTTGAGAAGATTCAATGTCTGGCGCGTGTCTCCATCACAGTGGCGATGGGGTCGTACCCGATAGCAGGAATGGAACTGCTGCTGGATTTGTATTCGAGATCGGCGATTGTAAGATTCAGTCAGGAAGGAGAAAATAATCAGGAGCAGATTGCTCTTAGAGATATTTAACGATAAATTTAGCGAGTGTATATCAAATCGGGATGGTCCGTCATTTACCTGCAGGCTGCAACCGTCTCTGACCTGCTCCGTCAAACGTCCTTCCGTCGCCTATTTAAGGGAGGAAATAGGAAGAAATAATATGAGCATGGAAATACAAACCCTTAAATCAAATTGTTGCGGACGGGAGAAAAGCCTATGCTGCCTTCCATGCGGTGATCGAACCACCCGATAAGGATATACGTCAAATAAACTAACAAACGCGAGCGTGGCCAACATGTCGGCTGAGGTCAGATGCACGAAAATGTCCCGCACTCGCCGAACTCTCAAAACACATTGCCCGATATTTCATATCGCGGCGTGATTATTTTGCTAATTTAGCGCGGTCTCGACCAGGGAGGGAGCACCATCGTACTTGTGGACGTTCCACAAGTATGCGCGAGAGGTTGCATACGCTCTTGAGAGAGTACGACACTTCAAGAAGATTTAGCGTTTCTCAGGATGCACGGGTAGTGTTCTCTAGCTTTGCACCCCTTTAGCACTAGAGGATGTCAAGCCAGACAAAGCTCCAGGATTCGATGGTATACATCCGGAGTTTCTACTAAATCTAGGGAAAAATTGCGTCTCTGGCTGGCTAAGCTCCTCACTAACATTCTAAATACAGGAATTATCAAACAATAGCGATCCTAAAACCAGGAAAGCTAAATGACAAGCCAGAGAACTATTGTCCCATCGCGCTTCTTAGTGCTAGCTACAAACTATCAGAGCGGCGAAGAATCCGAAGAATGAAGATCCTAGAAAGCATACCAGTTGAGCAGGCTGGATTCAGGCCATAGGGAAGCTGTGCCGACCAAGTCTTGTCTCTTACGACTTATATAGAGGCAGCAAAAAACATCCGTCGCATTCATAAACCTAACGGCAGCATATGACACTGTCTGGAAACAAGGACTGCTCTACAAACTCCTTCGCCAAATACCTTGCAAAACCGAGTTGCACCGAGTCTGTGCCTGGAGCTTTCTTTCTTTCTTCCATCGTTCTTTTGTCTTATTGTAACCAACATTTGGCCATAAGTTGACTTCGAGAAATGGACCTGTCAATTGGCGACCAAGGTCATGCGATTTGACACCGCGATTATTTGTTGTAGGGCTACGTGAAGTCACAGGTTTATTCTGATAAACCAACAGCAATTGACGCCTTCGAGGCCAACATTGTTCGTGCTTTTCGTGACATACGACCAGCAATGCTTGAAAAATTTGCCCAAATTTGGATGGCCAGAATGGGCAGGCCACATATGCAGAGCACCGGATGACAGAATGCTGAAAATAGCGTTACAGGAGGCACCGGCGAGCAGAAAACCACCGGGAGGACCTAGAATGAGATGGATAGACAATGTTCTATCGGATATGCGGAAGATGGGCATCGAAAATGAACAGGAAGCAATGCGAGATAGAAGACGTTGGATGCAAATTGTACTTGCAACCAAGACCCACATAGGGTTGTAGTGCTACTTGAAGAAGAAAAAGAATGCGATTCGTCAAGAACAGCATTCGTCAAGAACAAGTATTAAAACGTAATTAACTTATCACTGCATCTTCACTTTGATGCAACTTCACTTTTAAATAACTTTTATGCAGTTTAGCAATGATGCAACTTCAATTTGAATTAACTTCAATTTATTGCAGCTTCACATCGTTTAAGCTTCACTACATAGTAACCTTTACTTATTAATGCTTAGTTAATTTTATGTTAAGGTAAAAGAAATTACAGAATAACAAATACCTATTTACGGTTAGTTATGCGCGTCCGTCATGTTTAAAAGGCGGGAATATTAAAGTTTCGGAAAGCTTTGGTTATTTTCACTAGTTATACGTCTAGAAAGTGCCCGAAAACATGGCGGAAATTGACGCATGCGCACAAAAAATTTCAACTATTAAAAGGTCTATTACACTGCTTCCCAAACTTTTTGATGTCGCGGCTCCCCTTTTTTTCCCTCTAACCAATGTGGGTCCAGGGGGGTTAGCCCTTAAAACACTGGGGCCCATTGGCCTATTGTATTTCCCCGCATGGTTTTGTTCATGCAAATAGATCCAGTCCCGCTATTAGGTCCAGGATTCTATGTGCCATGTTTATCACGGGGACTCTTTCAGCTGTAATATCAAGCTTGTGTCTCCTACGTGCAATTGCTTCACAGTGGAAGATTATATGGGCGGCAGTTTCGTCCTCCTCATAGCATAACCTGCATAAAGGTTCATCTTTCCAGATACCCATTTTATGCAGGTGTTCTCGTAGAGGGCAGTGTCCTGTAAGTAGGCCTACCACAATTGCGATCTGCTTCCTTGGCAGTTGCAGGATTTCAGCAGTTAGAGTTTCCGATGGTTTGGCTACCATTCGTTTGCTGTGTGTCAGACCATTCAAATTGACCCACTGTAGACGGTGCTTAGTTGCTACCCATTTACAGATTTTATTTCGGGTCGTGGTAATGTCGTGGTCTTTGTAATGTAGGGTCCGCTTTCAGCAATGATGTTTGCCTTGCAGGCTCCATCTTTTGCTAGCTTATCCGCCATTTCGTTACCCACCAGCCCTGTGTGGCTAGGCACCCAAGCGAGTGTGACCTTGTTATGCTTTGCCAGGGCTTTTAGGTCCTGAAGACAGTTCCAAACTGTCTTGGATTTGATTTCGTGACACGCTAGAGCATTAATCGCAGCCTGACTGTCCGTAAAAATGCGGATGTTTCTGCTTTTGTAGTCCATTCTCAAATTTTCACGGGCACAGGCCATGATAGCGTCTATATCTGCTTGGAATGCTGTGGCATGTGTCCCCAGGGGTACAGATAAGCTGCACCGCAGGGACAGTCCATAGATTCCTGCACCAGTACCACTGTCCTTGGAGCCGTCTGTATACCAGTCAAGTCCTCCTCGGCAAGTGGTTATTTGATTGCCTTATGTCCATCGTAGATGTTTTTTGAAGGGTAGAACGAATGACAGCCTTTTAGGCATCGAATCCCCCTCTATATTGAGGTACGGTTCTGATATGACATTCGTTATCATGGTGTGTCCTGACCTCGTCAGAGATTCCCATGTGCCGTTGCATATGCATCTGAAAGCTCCCATCCTTGCCTCGCCCATGATAAAGATATCCAGGGGAGGAAGGCCTAGGATCACCTCCAGAGCCGCAGTTGGGGCGGTTTTCATCGTTCCCGTAATTGCTAAACAGGCCAGTCTTTGAACCTTTGAATCTTTGCGGCTCCCCTGCAACTCATATCGGTAAACCACGGCCCCCTATTTTGTTTTAGAATTGGGTTACGTAAAAAAAAATTGCTTTGTGTATACATATATATGTATACTACTTTTCGAAGAAGTTCATTGATTCTTCTGTTAAATGATTTTTCTGTTTTGCGTCTGTAATGGACTCATAACAGCACTCATATGTGTGCGGTTATGGATCGCCGAGTGGTGTTATGAGTTAATTTTTTCAAGGTTGGCACTGATATTCAGAGCTGTCAATGTCGAATTTTCTCTACGAGCGTAGCGAGGGGTTTTCTAAAGAACAAGTTTTCAACACTTGCGTCTTACGAAACGCCTTACAAACGAGTTTTGTATAGTATTTTTTCTTATATTTTGACATTTCGCGATTTCCACATATCACATAAACTTAAAACTATCTCGCCGTAAATTTGACACTGATAGTTCTGAATTTCAGTGCCAACCTTGAAAAAATTAACTCATAACAGCCCTCGGCGAGCCATAACCGCACGCATATGAGTTCTGTTATGAGTCCATTACAGACGCAAAATAGAAAATAGTGTATTAAAGGACGAGTTCAGTAAGCGCGATTTTTCAGCACGCGTTCAGGTTTAGACAACCCTTCGCTACGCTCGTCGTTTTCTAAACTTGAACGCGTGCTGGAAAATCACGTAACTGAACTCGTCCTTTAATATACTATTACGATATTTGTTTTAAGTTCTGCTGATAACGACATTATTTTGTTATTTTCTTTAAGAAATTCATGCAAAGGAATAAACATGCTTGTGCTCCCTTGTCCAAAGCTCTTGGTCCGTACGGAAATTTTTCTTTGAAAGCCTTGTAGCTTATTGCTAAGAATCAATTTTTCTCTGAAGAGATTTCTCTTTAAATCGGGCGGCTAAATCTGATTTCTTTTTTAGAAGAAATATCCGAAGCTCGTAATTATTCCTATCATATCATTCGTCGTAATTTCAATATTTTAACGGAGTTTATAATTTTAATGTGCATATTTGACACTTAAATTTATTTAACGAAGATATATTTATGTGTTATATTCGCGCCCCCCTTGCGGGTAAGCCCCGGCCCCTTAGGGGGACGTGGCCCAACACTTTGGGAAGCACTGGTCTATTAGTTTATACGGTTTTCTAATTAGGAGATTAGACAAATAAATGAGTTAAGTCAAACTCGTTTTGTTATATCTTCAGGTTGATACAACTTCACTTTGATGCTACGTCACGTTCACATAAGTTATATACAATTCAACAATGATGCTACTTCACTTTGATGCAACTTCATAATCATATAAGTTCTCTGCAATTCAACAATAATGCAACTTCACTTTGATTCAAATGCAATTTAGTGCAACTTCAGTTCGTTGCAGTTTCACTACATAGTAATCTTAACTAATCAATTCTTGTTATTTTTATGCAAAATTCCAATCTGTTTCCCGATTTTTTTCCTTTTTTTAATCATCGGCAAAAGCATTAATCAAACACGGCGGAAAGCTCCGACGTAATCTAATCTCGACGACGACACAATGTAATTAGAATTGAAAATCCCGGTTTGTTTGTGTAAATTTAATATTCCTGTTTGTTTTGTAATGACAGCAAAAAAAAAACGCAATTTTTCCCTTGCGAAGCGATTTGTTGCAAAAACCCTTTAATCGCACTGAACAAAAGAAAAACTTGTTTCACTAAAAACAACGCAATTCATGTGTCCTTTGCTGTTTGGCGGTTTTGAGCTTTCGCTCAGCTATTCCGCCGTCTTGTTGTTTGCTTGTCGTTGTTTTACAACGCAATACTTACCTGGCGTATGAGTTAACGTGATCAACAACGCAATTATTGGCTGCTATGTTTATATAAGAAACATGTAAATGCAGTTGCATACACGTTATCCGCATCAACCAGAAGTTGCATCAACGTGAAGTTATTTTAATTTGAATCTTCTGTCAAATTGGCAATGTAAATTAATATTACAATTCACCTAACTGGACTAACCTGGACTAACTAATTAATAATTACATTGAATTGAAAAATTCACTTTGTTTTTTACCACACTTATGGTGTAATAAGTGTGATAAAAAACAAAGTGAATTTTTCAATTCAATGTAAGTATGGATTACCACGTAGTAACTGTCGCAACCATCCTATTCATATAATTAATAATTAAGTAATTAAAAGGATTTAGTAGCTTTTTGATTCGTAGAGTTTTAACATGAAGTTGTATGAATGTGAAATTAATTAAAACGATTTATTATTTTTTTTATTAGTAGGATTTGAACGTGCAGTTGTACCAAAGCGAAGTTGCATCTACGTTATATTAATTGGACTCTTCTGTTATTTTGACAAAGTAAATTAAAATTAAATTTCACGCATTTCGCGGAGTAGCTAATTAATAATGAACTAATTAAAAGGATTTAGTAACTCTTTTGATTGTTAGAGTTTTAACATGAAGTTGTGTGAAAGTGAAGTAAATTAAAACGATTTAGTAACTCTTTTGATGGCATTTTCTCGGCAATGCTGCAGAAAGGGATCGAAATCATAGCCCCCTGCATTGCTGAGATATTTAAGGCCGGTTTTCTACTGGCCTACATACCGCTGGAATGGAAAGAGGCGAAGGTGATATTCATCCCTAAGGCAGGGCGCAGGCCTCAAGACCTGGCAAAGTCCTACCGACCGATTAGCCTCACTTCCTTCCTCCTGAAAACAATGGAAAAATTTCTGGACAATCACATACAGTGCGGACCTCTTAAAAGAAGTCCTCTTCATAAGTACAAATACGCTTATCAGCCAGGCAAATCCACAGTGGACCCTCTACACGAGATAACGAACATATTGGAAGCAGCACTGGACTGCAAAGAAATTGCAGTAGGTATCTTTATAGATATAGAGGGAGCTTTTGACAACACAACCCGTTTATCAATAAAGAATGCAGCCACCAACAAAGGAATCAAAGACCCTATCATTGAGTGGATTCAAGACATGCTGACCAATCGTGACCTCAGCTGTGGTGCCTGGTCGTTGATGATCTCCTAGATGTGCTAACAAAGAACGGGTATAAGGCGGTTGGTTATGCTGACGATGTTGCAATTGTTATAAGGGGTATGTTTGGTAGTACAATCATGAACCTCGCATAGAGTGCACTTAACACCATCAACAGTTGGAGCAAGAAGGAGGGCCTTAGTGTCAACCCGAGCAAAACAGTAATGGTCCCCTTTATCAGAAAGAGGAAGCTGAACTTGAAGGCTCCGAGCATTGATGGCCAGACGTTAGAGTTATCCGAGGAAGTGAAATATCTAGGGTAGGGAATGCAATCTCGCGAGATTTTAGACCTAGCCGAGATCTCGCGAGACAGTAAAGCCAGTCTCGCGAGATTACGAGATTTCCGAGATCTCACCCAATTGGGTATTTTTACTAAAAACATTCGCTAATACTATTAATTCCGTTTATTGATTTTCAATATATAAGATAAAAATAAAACATACATGTAATTGGCATATTTTAATCATTTATTTTAAAATAAAATACAATATTACGTTATAATATAATATTCTTCAGTCGTATTCTTATTATATAAACTGAAAATCAGCCTTCTGCATCTGCAGTATTAAGAACAAAAAACTTAAAATAAAAATAAAAAAACTTCGAAATATAACACTAAATCAGCCTTCTGCAGTATTATGAACAAAAAACTCAAACCAAAACAAAAAAACACTTCGAAATAATTCGAAATGTAACACTTATTCAGCCTGCAGCATTTGTAATTTTTAAGGATATATAAGTATTATTAGACAGTGTTATTGAGATGTAGATTGTAGATATGGTGGTGACGACTTGTACTGCGACCTTTATAGATCTATTGTACCCCACCCTCCTCCTCCAAGTGTTGGTGTACTTACCCATTTAGAGCGCCTCCTCTAATCCTGACTCCTTTAGGAATCTCAGGATCTGGGTGGGATTCAAGGCCTGCAGCTCCTCTGTGTTCAAGCAGTGAGCCCCAAGGTACAGCTGTCTCTTGCGGAGTAATGCTCCGCAGTCTTTGAACAGATGTATGGGGGTTTCCTTTGCTGAGCCACAGAATCTGCATCTATCATCCTCCTCTAGGCCTAGGGCCTTGAGATGTTTCCTAAGTCTGCAGTGTCCCGTCAGGGCTCCTGTCAGAATTCTGAGCTTGTTCCTGCTTAGTTTCAGGCAAGCTTTAGTTCTCTTCTGGTTGAAAGATCCCAGCATCACTTTGGATTGCCTTAGCCCTGGAAGTTCTTCCCAGGTTTTCATCCATTTTCCTCTTATTTCTTCATCTAAACTTTTGCGGATGGTGTTCACGCTCATACCGCAAAAGGGTTCCGGACCTATAAAGGGGCTACTGGATCCCTTGTTTGCTAGGTGATGGGCTTCTTCGTTTCCGTCTATACCAGTGTGTCCTGGTACCCAGTATAGCGTTACTTTATTATCCCTGCCAAGCTTGTTCAGCTTCCCCACACAGTCCCATACCAGTTTGGATCTGATGGTGTATGAGCTAATGGCCTTGATGGCTGCTTGGCTATCTGACAGGATAGCAATTCGTTTTTTGCGGTAATTCCTGTCGAGGTTAAACTGTGCACATCTTTCGATTGCGTGTACCTCTGCTTGGAAGATACTTGGGGATGTTCCCATGGATTCGGAGTATCTGGTACGAGGTCCAAACACTCCTGCACCAGTGCCTTCCTTTGTCTTCGAACCATCTGTATACCACTTGATGGCATTTTGCTCTATGTGGTATGCTGAGGATTCGTCGCTCCAATCGGCTTTACTACTACACATTGCTGTGTAGTTTTTCTCGAAGTGGTATTTGCATACCATTTCGTCCTTTGGTATTTCCAGCCAGGGGATCTTGGCAGCGAGGCTGTTTCGGTCTCTGCTCCAGATTATTTTACCTCTGCCCATTCCTTCCTTGCTGAACGTTACGATCGCCGATCTGGCGGCGCTCTCCACCACAAGCTGCAGCGGAGTCAGATCCAGCAGCAGCTCCAATCCTGCTGTCGGACACGACCCCATCGCTCCCGTGATGCAGACACACGCCAGTCTTTGAATCTTCTCAAGCTGTTTCCTCATAGAGGCCAGCTTGATTCTACTTCCCCACGCAACCGCCCCATAAGTGATTGCAGGTCTCACTATCATGGTGTACATCCATCGCAGGATAGTGGGGTTACAACCCCACGTTTTTCCTGCTAGATTTCTGCACAGCATTAGGGCGCGTTTCGCATTACCTACCACTGCCTCAGCGTGTCTATTCCATAGGAGTTTGCTATCTAGTGTGATACCCAGATACCTTATCTCCTGTTGGTATTCTACTGCCTTCCCATCTATGAGTATGGGATGCAGGCAGTTTAGTTTTCTCCTTCTAGTAAATGGTATCACCGTGGTTTTGCTCGGGTTGAGTCTCAATTCCACTGTTTGACACCATCTACTAGTTACTTTGAGGCCTCTCTGAACAATTTCACAGAGCGTTCCCTCAAATTTTCCTCTGGCCATTATGACTATGTCATCGGCGTAACCTTGACATTTGATATCTAGGTTGTTTAGCCTAACCAGTAGTTCATCAACTACCAGGCTCCACATTAGCGGTGATAGTACACCTCCCTGTGGGCACCCTCGAGTTGTGGAGATCTTAATGGTATCTCTTCCCACTTGTGTCTTCGCCACTCTAGTTCTCTGCATTTCTCCCATCCACTTTGAGATAGTGCTGTCGATACTCCTTCTCTCGAGGACCGCCTTGACAGCCTCGTGTGAGGTGTTGTCAAAAGCTCCCTCTATATCCAAGAACTGAAGGAGTTCACCTTTAACCCCTCCAGCTTCATACAAATTCATCTCTTTTTTAATGAGTATCTCCAATGAATTTGCAGAATTTGTTGAACGATTGGGCTTTTTCAATGCTGTCAACGATTCTTGTAGCTCCTCTTGAAGGGAAAATACTTTTTCCAGCCGTGGACAGAACAGAAAGGGGCACATCATCATTAGCGTCTTCGCTTTCGCCAAGTACAACATCATTACAAGCAGCTGCTGATGTTGAAGGGAGTGGCTCTGTAACAGATGAGCTTTCCTGTGTATGATAGTAGTATTGCGTCTTGCAGTGCAATCTCTCTATAAGTTTTTTAATTTCTTTTCGGATACTGACTTTCTGTGACATTTTGAACGTTTCGTCTCGTGCATACTCTTCCAAATCTTCCTCATATTTGACATAATCTCTCAAATATATCAATACTGAAGTCAAGCAAGTTCGGCGCTCAGCTATGCGGTTTGTCAATGACTCTGCTAGTTTTCTTGCCAATGTTGTCGTCAGTTCTTCAAGTTTGCGTATCATAAATCTTAAAGTCGTTTCGGCAGTAACCAGGTCAGAATCTCGACGGCATAAGACCTCCACAGCGAGTTTGACAGGCTGAAATACTCTGTCTAAGTTTGTCAAAACTGTATACTCTTCTGCACTCAAAGAGTAATCCGAATTAGTGTCAAGACCTAAATCGATCAATGCTTTGCCGACACACAGTTTAACTTTATTAAATGTCGTTATCATATCAGCAAGGCTTGACCAGCGTGTTTTGCAATCTAATTGTAGCTGTAAGTTTTTGCCAAATTCTTGGTTAATGTAAACTTGGAGGAGATCGTTTTTTGTTGGCGATTTCCTTGACTTTTTCTTTTGTTGACCTTTTCTATGATACTCGCGTACTCTGTATCCAGATCTACCTCTCTTGTTGGAAAAAAAGAGTAAAAAACGTCATCTTTGTCATCGGAGTTTATTTCGGTTTCTTCTCCTGATACGTCAAGTATCTCATCAATGTCATTGTGCTCAGACAAAGATAAATCTTGTTTTTTGTACAGAACGTCCATGATAGACAACTGAATGCCGTGGGCATAGCAGAGCTGATGTAGAGGATTAATCAAACGTCCTAATTTGATCATTACCTTAGCCCCATCTGTTGTAATGTTGACTGTTGACTGTATGTTGAATGTAATCATCGTCAAGAGACAATTCAAATTCTGAAAGTCTGTTCTTCAAAAGATCCACTGCAGTTTCGGCAGGCATACTGCCGTATATTCTGATCAAGCCTAAATTCCAAAATATGGCTTTATTTTCTTTGCATGTGTGGACATTCACGTTCATGTAACGTCTATTTCTAGAGGAAGTCCACTCATCGAAGGTTAATGTAAATCTGTAGTTATCTTCCTTTAGCTGAGAAAGTTCTTGATTAAGTTTTATTTTTAAGGTCATTCCGTAATTAATTACCATAAGTTTAATTGAATTAGGAGATGACGGTAATTTGTGTCCCTTAGAACAAAAAAGGTCTCTCAGGTCTTTTGAGGTGCAAAATACACGAAAAGGTAAACCGTCTTTAGCCACCATTCTTGAAACCATAATTTCCTTCGAAGTATCTTCGGTGTGGAAATGGTTCGTAATTTTTCGCTTTTTAGGTACAGTTGATGATTTTGATTGCTGAAGAGTACTATCTGAAGAAGCTGCTGGCTCTGGCGCCGCTGGCCCGGCAACCGGAGTCCTCAATAGAGTTTCTACATTTTCCTCAAACATCTGAATCAATCTGAACATCCTCAACCTTTTTTTTTCGAATCAATGTTATGTATAGACTTCAAGTGTGTGTGTAAGACTTTTGGAGAACGGTCTTTAGCTTTCAAAATCTTCCCACACACCTTGCACTTTGCACTGAGTCCATCATTGGCTCTTAAGCAATATTTCCAAACTTCTACTGAACTTCCGTATTCACTGTACACTGTTTTTGAGTTTGTCGACATAGTTCAATGCCAAATTACATTAATCTTAAATTCAACTTAACATCCCTTAAATTCAACAAAAACTAGATAATTACGTAAACAAACGCACGCGTGCCGGCAAAGTGATGACAGTGAGTGAGCCGGGCCTCGTCCCCCGCAAGTCCCGCGCCCCCTACTGCCCCTGCGCTGCGCCACGAGTAGTGCCTACAGCATGCGCAGAGCAGTTCGCGCGCAACCGCGCTACGATACACACACCGATTTTGCTGCGCCGCTCAATCTCGCAATCTCGCGAGATCTCGTACAAAAATTAAACGTGACTCAGTCTCGCAAAATATGGACGAGATCTCGCGAGATCCCGATCTCGCGAGAACGATATTGCATTCCCTAATCTAGGGGTTACCTTGGATAAGAAACTCACTTGGAACTCGCATCTGAACAAAACGCTCTCAAAAGCCACAGCGGCCTTTTGGATCTGTCGTAAGCTTTTTGGGAAAACATGGGGACTAAAACCCAAAATGGTCCTATGGTCTTACACAGCAGTGGTAAGACCGATTATCACCTACGGTTCACTCATATGGTGGTACAAAACAAAGGAAATAAAGACCCAAAACATGCTACAAAAGCTTCAACGGCTTGCGTGCTTGGGTATAACAGGAGCGATGCAATCTACTCCAACCACAGCAATGGAAGTTCTGTTGGACTTACCCCCACTGCAGAAACAGGTAGAAAAAGAAGGTCTTCTCAGTGCTCTGAGACTAAGGTGTACATCGCCTATTCAGAGACACATGCAAATAAAGGAACAAATCGGAGAGAAATTTCTGAAGCTTCTCTGGGACGCAATGTCTACAGAATACGACTTTGACACAGCCGTTGAAGTGGTCATCAATGACCGCCAAAGCAGTGTTCAAAGAATCGAAAACCTGAAAGATAAAGCGTCCATGTGGTACACCGACGCATCAAAAACTTCTAAGGGTACAGGAATTGGCATATACAGCCGGAGTCACAGGGAGTCCACGGCATTGGGCCAGGCTCCCATAGTACTACAGGCTGAAATTATAGCCATTGAAAGATGCGCACAAATCTGCTTAAAGAAACGTCTTAAAGGAGTGCAAATCTGAATCCTAACGGACAGCCAGGTAGCTGTAAGGAATTTAAAAGCCCACAACTTTAATTCCAAGTTAACCTGGAACTGTAAACAAACCCTAAAGCAACTGGTGAAAGGTAACAGACTCACGGGGTCACCGGGTCACCAGGGCATATATGGGAATGAAATGGCCGAAGCACTCGCTAAAAGCGGGGCCGAGCCTCCCTTCTTGGACCCGGTGCCAACTTGTGGGCTTACAAAAGCCCACTTAAGGCAGGGTGCTAAGAAATGGGAAGAAGAACAAAGGCAAACCCACTGGAAGAACACGCCAGGACAGAGGCAAGCTAAAATGCTCATAAAATATTGTGCCGCAATAACGCAGCAGATGCTAAGCTTCTCTAGAAGAGAAATCAGACCTTTGGTAGGCATACTCACAGGACATTGTCCGGTGATATATCACCTACACAAAATGGGAAAGGCAGAGGAAGTTGCCTGTAGATTATGTGAATCAGATGAAGAAACCGCTGAACACATAATGCGCACTTGTGTAGCGCTAGCACACATAAGGCTTGCCCACTTCGGGGTCGCAAGAATGACCACATTGGAGCTGAGTAGCAAGCCTCTCAGGAATATCTTGGACTTCGTTCACGATGTTGAATTCCTGGGAGAGTAATTGTAGTAGGATCAGGCACATAAGATCAAGTTGGTCGCAGTGCCGAAAGGCTTTGCAGCCAAACGACCCCCACACAAATTTTTTTGATAGGTAGGATTTGAACGTGAAGTTGAAACAATGCGAAGTTGTACCGACGTGAAGTTATATTAATTTGACTCTTCTGTCAAGTTGACAATGTAAATCAAAATTAATTTCACCAAATAATTAATAATGAAGTAATTAAAACGATTTAGTAACTTTTTTTATTGTTAGAGTTTTAGCATGAAGTAGTGTGAAAGTGAAGTTTATTAAAATTTAGATTAGAAGATTTTAGATTTACTAATTTTGTAGGATTTATACGTGAAGTTGTAGCAAAGTGAAGTTGCATCGACGTGAACTTCCATAAATTTGAAACTTCTGTCAACTTGACAATGCAAATTAGAATTAAATTGCGATAGATCTTAACCTGAATAATAATTAAGTAATTAAATCGATGTCGTATTTTACTCTCGTTGGAAATTCTTCGGAGATTGATGGAATTTTCCCGCGGGAGAATAGATCGGTGCGTAAAGTAAATCGTTAGTAAGAACGTCAGTTTGCAGGAGATTTATCAAAGTCCCTTCAGGAGAGTCGCACTCGAGAATGCAAATCTGCGTTCGGTTCGATTCGCTCGAAGGAATCGCCTTAATCCCGAGATGAAACGGATTAAGACATTAAGCGGAAAAATTTGTTCCTAATAGAAAATCTCGCCAAGCTTTAAATAGAATCAGAGGATTATTTTAATATCGTTGAATAGCCCGGGTCTTGAAGGAGTAACTTAATTAAAAAGACAGCTGTCGAATTCTTAATAGCCTGTGCTTTTTATAACCTGGAAGAATTCATCAACTAGTCTTTATCTTTTCTTCAAAGATTATATTTTTTAGGAAATATAATGTAACATGAAATGGAATAAGTTAACATTGTATACATTTCGTCAACAAAGTTGTATATGAAATGTATACAATGATTTCCTAGAAATTATAATCTTTGAAGAAAAGGTACAAAAGATGAACTAATGAAACTATTTAATAATAACAAATTATTCAAACTCAACAATATATAAATAATTACTCTTTATCTGTGATACAGCTAATAGAACGGCATATATTCTTCTCTTCAAAGATTTTAATTTCTAGGAAATATAATGTAACATGAAATGGAATAAGGTAACATTGTATACATTTCGTCAACAAAGTTGTATATGAAATGTATACAATGATTTCCTAGAAATTTTAATCTTTGAAGAAAAGATACAAATGATTAACTAATGAAACTATTTAATAATATCAAATTATTAAAACTCAACAATATATAAATAATTAGTCTTTATCTGCCATACAGCTAATAGAACGGCATATATTTTGCTAAGATAGCTTTGTGGTTTTTACACCCTATGTCTCTGATTGGGATCCGAGTCAGTCAAGTAAATATTCAATGTAATTGAATTGAAAGTAGGAGTTTATCACTACGATATCTTCAAATCTGTCAGTAGCTGGAATTACACGAAAATCTTCTGATACTCTTTGGCACATTACGCTCTATATGCGTGGTGTTCAATTTGGTTCAAACCATGACATCTCATTTTAAACTTTTAAATTCAATGTAATTGTATTACAATTGTGTTAATTATTAATAATAATAGTTGTTTGGACCGTGTCTCGCGATTTCAGTTTTAAAACAGGGCTGGTCTAATCACTTACCTGTTAAGGTTGCTCGCGTCTCCGCCACGTGTGGATCGTCCTTCCGACGCCTATTTTAAGGGAGGAAATGAGGATAATGGGTGGAGGGATCCCTTAAAATTGTTGTCTTCCAGACGTTGGATGCCGCTTCAGCCCATTGGGCTCGTGATTACACCCCTGGTTAACTTAATTTGAAACTATAAACTTAACACCTGACCACTTGACATACGTC
The DNA here is from genome assembly GCA_944588485.1 of Phosphuga atrata. Taxonomy (NCBI): domain Eukaryota; kingdom Metazoa; phylum Arthropoda; class Insecta; order Coleoptera; family Silphidae; genus Phosphuga; species Phosphuga atrata. The sequence continues at coordinate 57,500,943 of OX155902.1, read as the reverse complement.
TCTCAGATCCAAAGTGCTAGTAATTTTCTCACCTGAGACGAATGGCAGATGAATAAGGGTTAAAAATGCGTGTACGTGTCTACTACAAAAGAAGCTTGATTCGCGCTTCGATTTTTCTCTTTACGCTTCTCACACTCGAAGCATACTGCCGCAAATATATAAACTCGCGACGAAATTAATTGATAAATCGCGCGATTTTGGCCCAGGTCGATACACCTTTCCCCTTCTGTTGATCGGTGCCGAAATCTTTTCAAATGTTAAATTAAAAAATACAGACTTACTAAAATTGGCGCGAACAATAGTAATGAAGGTTGTACCATAAAATTATTGTAAAGGTTCTTCCAATAAAAGGTTTAATTTTGAAATGTAAAAAAAAACGAGTATTTTAAGCGAAATCATCGGATGTTTATGTAATTGTAAAGAAAAGGGTATGCCATTAATGGAAAACAATATTAGCCGCTACGGCTACGCTTTCATGACCATATTCTTTTCATGATCCATCACCGAAACTTCACGAATTCCATCTTTGAGATCGTGAATCGATTCTGGGCCATTGGCGTAAACCTTATCCTTCACGTATCCCCAAAGGAAAAAGTCTAGAGGTGTTAAATCACTAGATCTCGGTGGCCAATTGTGATCGCCTTTTCGAGAAATCAGGGAACTTTTCACGCAAAAGAGCGATGGTATCGTTACTTGTGTGACACGTAGCGTCGTCTTGTTGAAAATAAACTTCGTCCACATCAATATCTTCCAATTCTGGCCATATAATATCATCGTTCTATAATCATCGTTCGATAGCGCAATCCATTCACCGTAACAGTTGCCTCATTTTTGAAAAAGTAAGGTCCAATGACCCCGCCTGACCAAAAACCGCACCAAACAGTCACACGTTGCGGATGGAGAAGCTTTTTAACGTTTATTTTATTTTACGTTACGTTTGTAGGTTCCGTACCGAAAACGGAACCCTTGTAGGATCACTTTGTTGTCCGTCTGTCTGTCTGTTGCATTTTTGTCTGTCCGTCTGTCTGTCTGTCTGTCAAGAACATTTTTCTCAGGAACGCGTAGAGGTAACAAGTTGAAATTTGTATCAAATATTCGGGTCTGCGGTCTCTTTCAGCTGTGAAAAAATCAAACGTGTAAGTCAACGCGATCAAAAGATATGACCTTTTATGTCGCATATTTTGCGATTTCACAAGGGAATCAAAACCTATAGGGTACTTCCCGTTGACCTAGAATCATGAAATTTGGCAAGAAGCGGTGTCTTACAGCACACGTAAAGGGAAAAATCTGAAAACCGTAAAGATGTAGTTTAATTACAAGAAAAAATGCGAATTTACTATTAGAAACTTATGAAAATACACTAATGTTGTCGTAGTGGTATTGTTCGGCTCTAGAAGCATATGGGTTGCATACAGTTAGGTCCTCCTCGGTTAGGTCCGAAGGTTAAAAAGTATGTGTTGGCACCAAGCTGTTTATTCTGAATTTTCTTTGTTTATATTCGTTATGCATTTCATCACGTACGCTCTTTATACATAATATATACAGGGTATTTAGTATGTCTTAAATTTTGCATGTTTATAACCAACATGCGACATACTCAAGTCCCGTAACATCCTGTATATATTATATTTCGTGTAATTTTTCTTTATAATCTGCATATACTTAAATCACGTACGCCCTATATTTTTTGGTAGTCAATTGCCCAAAAGCTGCCAATTGTACAACTAAACGTTAAGAGTATCGAAATAGAAGGACCTAAGTTTTTATGCAAAATACGGTGTAATGTTTGTGGAACGCACAATTCCAAAGATCGACGAGAAATAGACAAAACGGGGTTTTCCTCAATACTATGGGCTACAACTGTGGTCCCCAGCCCTATGCCCGCGGCGTCGGGTTAGGTATGGTTAGGTTCCCACAAGGATCCGTGCTGGGTCCGCTGTTGTGGAACATTCTTTATGATGGAGTTCTAAATGTGGCCTTACCGGACTGTGCGGAAGCCGTAGCCTACGCGGACGACCTGGCCCTAGTGTTCAAAGCAAGAAGAGAAGACGAGTTCGAAGAAATAACGAACGCCGCCCTAGACTCTATACAGGACTGGATGGACACAAATCAGCTGGCTATTGCACCGGACAAAACCGAGGCGGTGCTGCTAATCAGCAGGAAGAGATGTGGCCCGGTGGAGTTCGTTCTCGGCGGAAGAACGTTTCGCCCGCAGAAGTTCCTAAAATACCTTGGAATAGTCTTCGACGAGAAGCTAACCTTCGGTAGGCACGTTGAGGAGGAATTTGCAAAAGCTCACAGCAGGGTGAATAACCTCTTGAGATACGAGGATCGGAGGGGCGTCTGAGAACAAAAGAAGAATACTGGCATCCGTTGCGAACAATATCGTCTTGTAAGGGGCACCGGTGTGGGCCAGCTGCACTAAAGTCATGAGGCTCAGGGAAGCCCTGAAAAGGAAAATAGCTATGAGGATAGTCTGCGCTTACAGAGCTGTCGGGACCCACGCCGTGCAGGTATTGGCAAGGCTTATTCACATGGAGCTACTGTTAGAAGAAAGAGCCAGAATCGTGGGGCTCACGCTTGATAAGGAGGAGAATGACGCAAGGGTGGTCAAAGAAGAGGAACGGCGGGAAACCATTCGAAAGTGGCAGGAGATGTGGGACAAGGATACGAGCAATTGGAGCTACAAGCTGATTCCGGATGTCAAGCCCTGGCTGGATAGGAAGCATGGTCAGATGAGTTACCACATGACAATGGCGCTGACGGGCCATGGCTGCTTTCAGAGTTTTAGAAAAAGAATCGGCAAGACGAACGCGGAGAACTGCCCGTACTGTAACACGGAGCCGGAGACGGCCGAACACACGCTGTTCATCTGCGATAGGTGGGCAGGACAGAGGGCGAAGTTGGAAGTGTTAAGTGGCGGGGCAATGTATCCCCGGGCGTTAACAGAGCTGATGCTAGAAAAAGAGGAGAGGTGGAGCGACGTCGGTGCCATTATCAAGGATATCATGCAGCAGAAAGAGAAGGACGAGAGGGAATGGCAGAAGGAAAGTAACGGAACAGACAAGTAAATCAATAGCCCGCAGTTTGAAGTTATGCAAGATTGCAGTGCCAAGCTGTTTTTACGGCCTGAAATCAGGGGGTAGGTGGTTTTAGTGGGTAAACTATCTCTTCTTCCTCCCCCAAAAAAAAGGTAAGGTTAGGTTAGATTTAACCTAACCTAACTTAGACCCAACCTAACATAACTTAGACTTAACCTAACCTAACCTTATTTGGTTTTGGCGTTTACTTTCGGCGGGCACACGTAAAACGCTCGGCGGGCGCCACGGTGCCCGCGGGCATAGAGTTGACAGACTAGACAACCGAAACCGAAAGTAAACGCCAAAACCAAATAAGGTCAATGTTAAACCAAATAAGGTCAGTAAGAAATTTTTGACCTTCAAAACGACATTTTCATAAAATTCAATGTAATAGATGAGGACTTCAATATAAAAGATGCCCGTCGCCCGACCGACTTTTTAGAATGTGCTCTTGAGTGTAAAAAGGTTGTGATCCCTGGGCTACAACAACAATATTCACAGTTGTTCTTCAGCGACGTGCACGAGTTTGGTTTCTCATATCACTAACTTGTTCCAACAGCTCAAACTTTTCCAGCAGTTTCACAATTGCTGGCCGAGAAGGTGCTTCACAACGATCCAAAAATGCTTTAGTTTTGCGAACTGTGACCGCGAAATTTTCACCATTTTTGTTGCGAATTTTAATGATTCCAATGCGCTGTAGAAGCGCATATCGTTCCGTTTTTATTAATGGCATAGTTTTTACTTGTCATCTATTAAGTAGTTACATGTACAATATACATCTATCAAGTAGTTAAATGAAACCTCTTATTGGAAGACCCTATATAATAATAATATTTATTGTACCATAAAAATGAGTCAAAGGCACCGACCTCGAGGTTAATGTTCCGCATATTACATAAAGTTTATGTATTTGTTGTTAAAAATATTGTTTTTCTTTGTGTGTGTAGAATCGATTTTGAAATTTACGAGGGAGAAAAATTTGCATGCATTTCCGCGAAAATTCACGCAACAAAAAGTCACCGCGCGCCGCAGTGATGGGACTGCCGAAAAATGGCACATTAAATTGAAAATTGCGATAGCGACCCGTAAAGTCGTCATAAATTTATAAACAGAAAATAAAATTGCAGACTAAAACGAAAGAACGCTCCTATCGCATTCGAGATGAAAATATAAATTATAGGTCGCTTGTCACATCTGATGTTTGCCGTTCAATAAAGTTAAAGTTAACATTATCAAACTATAGACAACTAGCTAGGGCCCGCGTCTTGCTCGCGTGGATTCGTAGATAAGTCCTGAATTAATTTATTCAGGACATCTATATTTACCATATATTGATTATCTGGTGAGTAATACAAGACTAATATTAAAATACTTACTTAGCAGCCATCATAATCCTACGTAGGTTTTGGTTGACTCGACTATGGCCCGCCATTGGTAGCGTTCTAGCGCTCGCGTTTTACAGTTTGTGACGCCCATCCTCAATGCAGTCTTGTCATCTTTTCCTTGGTCTTTCTTGGACTCGAATACAAGTTTCTTCAGTTCTTAGTGCATTCTTATTCCCCAGGTCTCCTCTTCTTTTACTGGGCCAAAGATTGACTGCTGAATTTTCCGCTCAAAAATGCTAATCGTGTCTCTAGTCAGGATAGGCGCGCACCTACCATAGGAGTCCACGTTTCACTCTCAACTGCTGATGATGTGACTAGAGAATCTTGGTCAATAGTTAATGATTTGTGAAATAAATCACGTTCATCTGGCCAAATTTGTCCCAATTAGTTGAATGACTTGAACATTATCCAAATGACTTCAACAACTATTTCGTAAATGTGGCCAAGGGCAAAAAAAAAATTGCGACCCTCTTTCCTTCCTTCCTACTTCTAATCGAAATTCCAACAGCTTCTTTTTAAGTTCCGTCGATAACCTGGAACTGTTACAAGCTATTACTGCTATTAAAAGCAAATCTCCCTGCAGTACTGATGGTTTACCGATTAAAGTATTTCTAAAGCTTCCTCTTGAGGCAATGAACGTCCTGTCCTCTATAATCAATTAATCTTTCGAGAAGGGTATTTTTCCTCAGTGCCTCAAGATAGCAGTCATCCCTCTACATAAGGACAGCTGCTGCAACTACAGACCAATCACCTTACTACCTGCTCTATCCAAGATCATAGAAGAACTGGTACGCTTCATGGCTTTCCTGAACAATCATGGCATCTTAACATCGAATCAGTTAGGTTTCTTATACAGTAAAATTTCAGCCCATATTCTCTGTTCTTAGTGATATTTACCACAATCTTAACAACAAGCTTTTCACAGCAACAGTTTTTTTGTGACATTGCCAAAGCCTTCGATTGTGTCAACCATGAGATATTACTAAAAAAATTGGGGGTATTCCACAGGATTGGTTCACATTCTATATTGGCAATAGAAGGCAGCTCGCCATGGCAAATGACTACTCTTCCTCTTGCAGAACAGTGGATGTTGGTGTCCCACAAGTTTCCATTCTAGGTCCAATACTCTTCCCAGTATTCATCAACGACATCACTAATCTAAATATCAACGGTAAAATTTGTCTCTTCGCCGTTGATACTAGTATCACGTGGTTCAAACCTAACCTGCCGATTCTTCACTCTACTATATCTAATGACCTTGCGGGTATTAAGTTATGGTACGATTCTAACTGTCTAGAATTAAGTACCAAGAAATCTGTAATTCTTCTTCTTCTTGTTTCGAATAGGCCTACTTTGGACAATGCTTTTTCAACTGTAGGGCTTTGATCTATGCCCAGTTTTGCCGCATCTTCTGCCGATGTAACTCCTTTCTCTCTTTTGTCCAGGGGGTACCTTTCCTTCGGGATTTTTCCTGAAATCCACGGACTTCCTTCAATCTATTTTGGAGATCTGTTATTTCCAGTTCTTTAAAATCTTTCTCGGTTTCTGTCAACCAAGTGGTACGAACCTTCTTGATTTGCCAGAAAGTGAACAGACGGTTGGTTAATCGGTTTGGGGGCAATCTTGCAACGTGGCCATAGAAAGTTACCCTTATTTTCTTTGCACAGTTTGAGAGCATCTCAATATGTTCGTAGGGCTCAGAGTTATGTCGCCTTCGGAATTTCCCATCTTATTTTACCGGGCCTAGGATCTTCCTGAGGATTCTCCTCTCTCTGACTTCCAATTTCTCTACCAGACCTCTTCGGTTTAAGGAAAGACACTCCATGGCACACAGGGCTTCTGGTCGTAAGACTGATGTGTAGTACTTAAGTTTCATGTTGCGTGACAGGTATTTCTTGTTCTAATTGTTCTTAGTCAGTCGATAGGCTAGTTCTAATTTGTTGACTCTAATGGATAATGATGTTCTTTCTGATAAGTTGGGTTCAATTCATTCGCCAAGATACTTAAATTTCTCAGTCCTCTTGATGTTTCTCTGCTCTAGGAACATCTCTCTGTTTGCTTCCTTGATATTGGTGAAGAATTCTGTTTTCTCCAGCGACACTTGAAGACCCACTTTGGCAGCCTCTTTTCAACCTCAAGAGAATCAGCAATCAGTGCCATGTCATCTGCAAAGGCCAGGCAATCTACAACAAGTCCATCGTTCTTACGTCCCCGGTAGATATCATTCTAACACCCAAGTTGATCAGTTCCTTGCGCCATTCTCTCATAACCTTTTCAACGACACATTTGAAGAGAATTGGGGAAAGTCCATCTCCTTGTCTCACTCCAGTTTTTATTTCGAAGCTTTCTGAGATCTCGCCTCTAAATTTAACCTTCAAATGGGTGTTGGTCAAGGTTTCTAGGATGAGTCTTCGGGTTTTGTTGTCTAGCCCTAGTTCCTGGAGTACTTTGTTAAGCGTTTCTCTATCAAAGAAAACTGTAATTCTGTCATATAAAGATACACTCCCGCCTCTTACACTTGACAACAACTTGATTTCTGGGCCTCAACACTGACAAATCACTCAAATGATCCTCGCAGGTAGAACTCTTAACAAAGATGTTTTCTTCTGCTTGCTTTGCAATTAGATTTCCAGGGAGCTAAATCTCAAAACATCCAGAATTGCTTATTTTGTTCTTTCCGAATCTCATCTTCGATACGGCTTACCGTTCTAGGGACACTGCAACCTTCTCCAACTTGAATCTTCAAGTTACAAAAGAGAGATATTCGCTATAAGTTTGGATTTACCATACTTTCAAAATTTTAACTCTCCTTTCGTTATTTATCCTGGGAATCTGTTAGCTTAATGCATAAACACATTCGCGCTTTACCGGAGGGACCACAACATGAGCACAGCACTAGGAACTTGGAGCAGGATATGAAAAAACCTTACCTAGAACAGAACTGATCGAAAACTCCAACTTCTACAATACAACAAAATTGTTCATACATTTGCCTATCCACCTGAAATCTATCGCCAAAACTCCAGATTTCGTTCCGCCGTCAAGACGTATTTCCCAGAACGACGTAATTGTCAATTTTTTGTTGTAACTGTCAAATTTTTGACGTAACTGATACATTTTTTAACTGTAAAATTTTTACTTACACTGAGGATTTCTGTGAGGAAGGTGTCGACGCTGCGGTGGGGTTCTGGGGGAGTGGTTGGGCATGGCGAGTGGCATGAGATTAGAGCTCACGCGCGACATCATATTAAGGTTGGCGAATTCTTCTTCCTTCTGGGAGACTCGTTGCTGTAGCTGCGTCGCGGTCAATGGTCGCATAATCTCGGCAAGAAGAAGTTAGGTTAGATAGGGTCGCGATGTCCCGCAGGTATCGCGAATGGAAGGTTTTTTGCCGATTTTGAGAGAACGCGGGATGGAAGTGCGTTTAAGGTGTCGTTTCACGCGGAATTTAATACTACATATTTTATCTAAATAACGGTTTTGCAAACAGACAGTTTATAAATTATTCGCAAAAATTTGTTGTGTTTTTGTGGGCTTGTAACTCCGGCAATTTTACAAATATATTCACAAATTTCTCACAGTTTTATTCACACATTACTACACTACTGCAGAATACTTCGGTGATCGCTAGTTTCCGTTTCTGTCCATTTTGTTTCATTCTGTTTTTGAACCGCACACATACATATAAGTCTCAGCTGACCACACTTAACGAGTCAAAATTATTTTTTGACCTCCTAAATTGTGAAGCTAGCTTTGACATCGTGTATACGTCAAGCGAAACTAGAATTTAACTCACAATGTTGCAAAGTCCGGCTTTCAAAGTCACTTTCCCGCATTGTAGTTGCTCTAGCCTCATTTTCGAAAAAGATCCAATGAGTCCTGTGAAGTTAGCAACCGAATTTGCAAAAATATAATATAACATCGGAGTTCCTGGCAGATATGAAATAGTTCTAGAGTACTTTGTGCAAAATTTCAATAGTTCTGCAGAATTTCGCGAAAAAAACGGAAAATACCAAAATTGAGCTAGCAACCACTTTTGAGAAAAACTGTGCGTTTTTTACATATTCCTGTACCTCGACCATAGTTCTGGAATAAGAATAAGAATAAGAAATTTATTAATCTTTTTCATTGTGATTACAATATAAGACAAGTCGAAATAAAATACAAATTAAAAATATGATTAAACATAACTGGTAAAACAATACATTTATTAAAAGATATAACAATATACAAATTATACAAGGTTTAGCTTGATGCTTCAAAGTTTCTTACTTGGTTTGTGAATTCAGCAACACTATAAAAAGCATGTTGGTGTAGAAATGATTTTAATTTTGTTTTAAAGTTATTGATAGTTACCGTTGTCATTGAGTGCGGCAGTCTGTTATATAAATCGATACCAGATTTGTAAGGTGCCATTTTAAAAAAAGTATGTTTAAAATTATATGTAACTAATTTTCCGTTATTTCGTGTCGCGTAGCCGTGAACGTCGCTATATTTTACAAATTTGGCTTTATTGCTGTGAATAAAACAAAGTATTTTTAGAATGTATATACATGGTAGTGTTAATATTTTATATTCAATAAATGTGTTTCTACAAGTTTCGACGTAATTCAAATTAAACATTAATCGAATGATGCGCTTTTGCGTTACAAATAATCTGCTGGAACCATTAGATAATCCCCACACTGTTATATTGTAACTTAGATGTGAGTATACTACAGCATAATATATAGTTAAAATAGAATCAAGGTTTAGTTCATTTTTGAGTCGTGATATTAAATAATATGATTTATTTACTTTAGCACAGGTGAAATCTATATGTTTCTTCCACTGTAAATACTGGTCAATTATTATCCCCAGGTATTTCATGGTTTCAGATGTCTCTATCAACTTATTATTAAAAGTAAAAGTAATGGATTCATTCTTTTTATAGATGTTTGACAAATGCATAATTTCTATTTTTTCAACATTAATAATTAATTTATTTAGTTTACACCATTCATTAAATTGAGACATGACTGAAAATATTCTGCTTTTAGCCTCATCTAATGTCTCAGCAGAAACTACGATCGCAGTATCGTCTGCATACATAAAGACCTCTCCGTCAGTTATGTGATTCGGTAAATCATTTACAAAAAGTAAAAATATCAGTGGGCCTAGTATACTCCCTTGAGGAGTCTCCATATTCATTGTTAATATGTCTGAGAGTGATTCCTTATATTTTACTGTATATTCTCTTTCGCTGAGATATGATGTAATCCAGTCATTTATGAAGTTTCGAAAGCCTATATTAAATAATTTAGTACGTAATAAATCGATATCAATAGTGTCAAACGCCTTTTTTAAATAAAATAAAATGATAAATGTGTGTTTTTTGTTATCTAAATTGTTTAAACATGATTGTACTAAATTTATGCACGCTGTCTCTGTAGATCTACCGTGGCGGAATCCATATTGTTTATCATTCAATATATTATATTTTTCAAGAAAGCAAAATATTCTCTTACACATATTTTTTTCAATAATTTTGCAGAAGATACTTAATAAACAAATCGGTCGATAGTTGGTTATATCTGTATCATCCCCTTTTTTGAGAGTACTGACAAAGTTCAACAAGTACAAAGTACTTTTTAAGAGTTTGGGAGTACTTGATCAATTTTGAAAAAGTTCTGCAAAAATTGACATTTTGCAAAAAAAATTGAATTTTGAAACTTGAAAAAATAGTTCTATTCGCGGATCTGAATAGCACCCTAAGAGTTCTATCAAAGATCCCTTTGTCATTTTTTGATAAAAACCTTAGTTCAAAAGATATTTGCAATAATAAGGGACCCGTTATTTTGAATGAAAATTTAAATAAATCGCGCGACAGTTCTGTTTGTAGTTCCCAGTAGAACTCTTAGAGTTCTATCGAAAATCCTTATAACATTTTTCTGTAAAATTAAAAATAGAAAATTTTGCGAAAAATTGGACTTTACCGACGCGACGAAGTGAAGAAAAAAAATCGCGTAATTGTTCTGTTTGCAGTTCCTGGTAGAACTCTTTGAGTTCTATCGAAAATCCTTATGACATTTTTCTTCAAAGTTAAAAATTCGAAAGATATGCGAAAAATTAGACTTCACCGATGCGACGAGGCAAGGAGAAAATAATCGCGCAATAGTTCTGTTTGCAGTTCCTGGTAGAACTCTTAGAGTTCTATCGAAGATCTTTATAACATTTTTCTGTAAAATTAAAAATAGAAAATTTTGCGAAAAATTGTACTTTACTGACGCGACAAAGTGAACAGAAAAAATCGCGCAGTAGTTCTGTTTACAGTTCCTGGTAGAACTCTTAGAGTTCTATCGAAAATCCTTATGACATTTTTCTTCAAAGTTAAAAATTCGAAAGATATGCGAAAAATTAGACTTCACCGACGCGACGAAGCAAGGAGAAAATAATCGTGCAATAGTTCTGTTTACAGTTCCTGGTAGAACTCTTAGAGTTCTATCGAAAATCCTTATAACATTTTTCTGTAAAGTTAAAAATTGGAAAGATATACGAAAAATACAAGTTCACGATTGAATTTCGAATTCACCATTGAAGTGAAAAAGTAAATAATCGTGAAACAGTTGTGTTCATATTTGAATTTGGTGGTTTTCTGCAAAATGTGCACATTCTCTTAATAAAATTTCCTAATTAAAATTATTGTACAAGCTCGGCGCGCAGATTTTCGTGCGGCCCTAAAACTATCTGCCGACAACAAACAAGAAAGATTCAAAACGCCGCTTGGTCGGCGCTTTTGAGATCGACTCTTTCGGAAGTGACGCAGTGGTCGGACTATCGTTTTAGATATTCGAGTCCTGGTGTAGCCTCCTATTGGAAAAAATTGTTATTGCTTTCTCGACAAGCAACACCAGCCGAAATAGCACTGCTTTGCTCGGACTTGCTATAATCAGACTTCTCTTTTTCTTAATGTGTTGGATTTAGTGAAACAGTGTTTTCAGCCTTGTTTTAATGGAAAACTAAACGTTGAAAAACGAACGATATTGTGAATCGGATCAGAAATACGGATGTTGCGTGAAATAAAAAGCGCGTGTTTGCAACACTAGCCGAAATGACATTGCTTTGCTCGAACTTGCTATATTAGACTTATTTTTTTCTTAGTGTGTTCGATCTAGTGAAACGGTGTTTTTGAGTCTTGTATTAATGTAATAAATGAGCCGCACGAAAATCTGCGCGCCGAGCTTGTACAATAATTTTTGTTCGCGCCAATTTGGCGCGTCCAGATTTTTCAATTCATTTATTTGGATTAACTTCGGCTCCAATCGATAGACGGGGAAACAGGTGTATCGATCGGTGTCGAAGTCGCGCGATTTAATGATCTTTTTCGCGAGATGATTAAATTAATCAGTTAGCTGCGTAGAGTCGACAAAACACGCTCGGCGAGTGCGAACGAAAATGGCGAATCCCACAGCGCCCGAGCACATGGACGTATTCAACTAACTGACCCCGATCCGGTTCGAAGGACCAATTTTCGTTTTTCATTCTTTCTTTAGTAGTTTCATATTGCTCATCGCATTGGGATCCGTTTCTCATCATCGCGTATCCACTCCAGATTCAAGCCGAGCTTCTGTCGGTGTCTTTCCGTAATAGTTCCCGTCAGAAGATCCCCGGTGCGTTTCTACCTTATTTATATATGTTGTGGCAGCTCCAGGACTCTTTCCATCACTCTTTCTATCTGATGGTACCGCCTCCAGCGCTCGCTAGTGCACCATCATCACCCTCTGCTCCATTGAGTTTTGTCATGGAGTAAATAAGAACGGTCTTACAACCCGTTTTTATTGGGGTAGGGTACCACAATCGGCAGTTTCCATGTAACTTTCCATTGGTTTGCAGCAAGTAGGCTTCTGTTTGTTCTGTCCTTGCTTCTGTTTATGGTGTGCGTAATTGTTTGGCACCGGCAGATCCAATGTTACTGAAGATTTCCGTTTGTTTTCGTGCCCTTCCAATCTGAATCGATTATTGTCGGAACACAGTCTTCGTCGTTGTTGATTTATTGGATCACTGTGTATCCGAGCGGGGCGCAACCCTGCCCTAACCATGGCCAGCGCATCGCATAAGACGCTGGGAGTTAGGCGATAATAACACTTTTTACACCTCGTGTGTTTGTTTCAGAATTTTCATGCATAAGTGCCTTTCTCCGCTTGAGCTGGTCGATAGAATAGTTCCTCGAATATTTCCTTGGCTTAAGTGCCTTGTCGTTGATGAGTACCTCTTTGGCACCCGCGGTCCCCTAGATCTGAATCGACATATGTTACAGGGTCTCATGTTGCAGGGTTATTGGTAGCGATAGGCTGTAACTGCATCTCCTTGTCATGTGTAACCTATTTACCAAATGCCTTGTCTACGTTTGTTTCAGATCTGTTTAGGTCAGAGGTCAAGTATTATCAAGTATTATGTTCCAAGGTCTTGTGTTGCAGGGTTATTGTTAGCGGTAGGCTATAACTGCACCCCCCTTGTCACGTGTAGCGCTTGAGCTTTCCTCTGACCCCGCGGTCCCTAGTCTGCTGCAATAAAAATAGGTTGTGTCGTGATCTTTCGCCATAACTCACCGTCTTACAAACGGCGAATAGTTAAGTAGGGGTCTCGATTTCGTCTTGCGATATTGTAGGGTTCGAGCTTGATGACCTGTTTATTTGCTTTGTTTCGGATGTGGATGGATGATGCCGGTTTGAAAGGATTTAGCATTTACTAGCATTCCATTATTGTTCGTTTGTTTTCTTTGGTCTTGTCGTGATCATCTTGTTCAAGGACAAACACCTTGTCGTTGTGGTTGTTTGTTCTTTGATCTTTGTTGCGATCATTTTGTCCAAGGTAAAACACTTGTAGTTGTGTTTGTTCTCTTTGGTCCTTATAGCGATCATTTTGTACAGGACAAACACTGGTTGTTGTGTTTGTTTTCTTTGGTCTTTGTCGTGATCATCTTGTTCAAGGACAAACACTTTGTCGTTGTGTTTGCTTTTTTTGGTCCTTGTCGTGATCATCTTGTCCAAGGACAAACACTTGTCATTGTGTTTGTTTATTCTTTGATCTTTGTTGCCATCACTTTGTCCAAGGTCAAACACTTGTCGTTGTGTTGGCCTTTTTTTGGTCCTTGTCGTGATCATCTGGTCCAAGGACAAACACTTTGGTATTCGGTTTGTTTTCTTTGGTCTTTGTTGTGATCATATTGTTAAAGGACAAAGACTTGTCGTTGTTTCGCTTTTTGGTCCTTGTTGTGATCATCTTGTTAAAGGACAAACACTTTTTGTTGTGTTTGTTTGTTCTCTGATCTTTGTTGCGATCATTTTGTACAAGGTCAAACACTCGTCGTGTTTGCTTTCTTTGATCCTTGTCGCGATTCTCTTACTAAGGACAAACACTTTGTTTTTGTGTTTGTTTGTTTTTGTCGCGACCACTTGTACTCGTGACGTAAGCTCATTCGGGACGTAATTCATTGGTCTAGTGAGCGCAAAGTCTAATAAGATTTCCGTATCTCGGCGAGTGAGGTTGATTGTCCTTGTTTCGTTCACCTCTCTGCCCGCGATCATTATTCTGAATCCGAAAAATAAAAGATGTTGTCAGTGTAAACGCATCTCCGCTGTTATTGTTGTCAACGTAGCGGTCAAGATCAATAGCATAAGTGATTGGCTGATCTTGTTATTTATTGCACTTTAACATCCTTGGTGCTGTTTCAGAATTGAGCGACTGTATCCCATGTAGGAAAGTACGGCGGGCCCAGGCTTGGCCCACGCTTGGTCCAACTATGCAGAACTCTGGGCCAGACTTGTAAGCCAGACTTGGCCCAGTCTTGGTTAAAGTCTGGAATGATAATGCTGGCCCATGACTGGTTACCACGACTGGCCCACGCCTGGTTGCCAGGACTGGGCCATAGTTAAATTTCAAGTCTGGCCCATGCCTGGTTGCCAGGACTGGGCCATAGTTAAGTTTCAAGTCTGGCCCATGCCTGGTTGCCAGGACTGGGCCATAGTTAAGTTTTAGGTCTGGCCCATGCCTGGTTGCCAGAACTGGGCCATAGTTGTTTCAAGTCTGGCCCATGTCTGGTTGTCAGGGCTGAGCCATAGTTGAGTTTCAAATCTGGGCCATATTTACAAGACTGCTCACGCTTACTTTTTAAAATTGGCCCAAGCAAAATTACCAAAACTGACCCAAGTTTACTTTATAGGATTAACTCAAACTTATAATATCAATAATAAATTCAATGATAATTTCTATCATTAATGACGTGGAAGACTCCATGGGGATTTCATAGTTGACAAACTATAGTAAAAGGTTATACTTTGATTTACAAAAATTTAGTCATTTGATAAGACATTTCAAAATACAAGTAGATTTATTTTTTGATGTTTTCAAAGCTGTCATTTTTCAACACATTCATACAATTATGAGAAATAATAAATATAATAATATATAATAATAAAATAATAATAAAATCAATTATTTATATCACGGTTAGCTCGTCCGCCATCCCTATCTTTTGCTCCCGACAAAAACCGACTTACTAGGGATAGTATTGATATTTTATCCTTACGATCGTGATATTTAGCCTTCAAAAATTCTGAAAATAACCAGTCATTAAATTATGATTATTACTATACTATTAAAAATTTAATCGAGCATTAACTTACTCTCCATTTCCTTAAATGTCTCAGTTTGTTTAAAACTTTTTTTTCCAATGCCTTTTACTTTTTTACCACAACCACTGTATACTAATTGGATATCTTTTTTTATTAATTTCTTCATGATTGATTGAACATCGTTGTCGCAATCGTTTGATCCGGCCGTAACCATTTTAAAAATATCAATCTGTAAAAAACAATTAAATAGTACATTTATTTTTTATATTTTACATAAATTTTTGTATATATGTATTATTTTTACCAGCAGACGTCTAATATTTAAGCAATACTAGAGCCAAGAATCCCAATAAATACAATATAAATAATTTGTACATACCAAAGCAGTTGTTTTTAACTCATTATTTTTGAGCGATTCATCAAACTTTATAAATTCGTCATCTTCTTGAAAAGGCAATTCTTCGCCGATATTTTTCCATGCTTGTTCTTTTCCTGGTGGATCGGCGGAGTATTGGACGACTTTCAACACTTGTTGGATTTTATCGGTGACGTTCGCATTGACACTTTGCCTCATGCTTGCGAATTCACGTTTCATTACGCCTTCTAGGTATAATCCTAGTGATTGATAATCGACTACGTCTAGAAACAGTATAAAATTTTACCAGGATTATATTTTTAGTTTAAAAGAATTAAGAATAAAAATTTAAGATAAAACCTCAAATTAACTTCTAATAACTACAAGATTAATTTTTGATTTTTATAATTTTTTTGTACTAAAATATTTTTCTTCAAGCTAGTTTCTCAATAAAATTGATTTTTTTTGAAAAAATAAATACCAGTTATTTTAACTCGCGACAATTCCGGTATCACCTCTTGTTTGCTATTAATTTTCACATCATCATTTATTAGCGGCTGTTGTGACTTAGCTAATATGTTAGCTACACTTGAGGAATCCATTATTGCAAGTTGCTTTTCATCTCGCGTTGGCACCTCACTTTCAGAACTTTCAACTGCGCGTTTTCTATATGATTTCTCAAGTCTCCGGAGTTTTCACGTAATGTCTTTTTTTGTTTAATATATTCAATATTTGTAATACATTCATCCGGAAGTCGATCATCATTGTTTATATTATTAGTAGATTCACTGTCATCACTGGTATTACTTTTACAGCTGTTGTTAAAATTGTTAGTTTTAATAATATTATCATTTTCATAAACCACTAAATCACTTGGTTCTGAAACAGATTCACTAGAATTGTCACCAACATGGTTGTCACTATGAGTTAAATTACTTACACTTACACTGGTTTTATTTTCATCTACATTATTTGTTTCACTAACATTATTTTTCTTACGCAACGCTCGCCATCTTTTAACTCTCCGATATGAATCAGACATGGTTTTTATTTTAAATCAAAATATTACTTTATTTAATGAAGTCACAAAGAACTAGTGCTGATACTGTAACAACTATGTCGACGTAAATAAGTCGTATGGTATACGTTGCGTCTCAACATCGTGTACATGCTAACATCGGGGAAGTTCGGATACTTTCGGACGTTAGTTTGTTGCTAGGCTAGGTTGTCTAGTCTTGGCCCAAGGCTGGGCTCCCTTGCGTTGGCCATTCTATGGCAAACCAATGTTGGCCCAGGCTTGGGTAACCATTGGATCGGCCAAGACTTGGTTGTCCAGTCTTGGCCCAAGGCTGGGCTCCCTTGCGTTGGCCATTCTATGGCAAACCAATGTTGGCCCAGGCTAGGGCAATCGTTGGGTCGGCCAAGGCTAATTAGCCCGTCTTGGCTCAAGCATGGGCCAATATCGGGCCGCCAAAGCTGGGCTCCCCAGTACTGGACCAGGCTAGGCCCCGTCATTCAACTCTGGCGGTTCCTACATGGGATGCCGGACATAGCTGAGCTGTCCTAGTGACTCTTCTGTTCAAATTATGTCTACTACAGCCCCATTCGTTGGTCGTTCGGAATTTCTTTTGTTTGTTTTTGAATTGTTGACTATTTGTTTTGAACACCCAGAGGGTGAAAATTGTCTCAGTGGTCTCATTTATTTTTATTTTGTCTAAAATTTGGGACCCTGTCGTTTGCTTCTATTTTGTACAAGTTGATTTTATGTCACTTATTTCGATTTTGTCGAAGTTGACTTAATTTTCCTTTATTTTCTTGGTAGAAGTATGTTTATTTTCTTTTCTGTCTGGATTTGATTTGGCCCCTCCTGGCCTATTATTGTTCAGTTTTGTGCTGAAGTGGGTATTTTCTTCAGGGGCGGCGGGATGTTCGCGCCAATTTGGCGCGTCCAGATTTTTCAATTCATTTATTTGGATTAACTTCGGCTCCAATCGATAGACGGGGAAACAGGTGTTTCGATCGGTGTCGAAGTCGCTCGATTTAATGATCTTTTTCGCGAGTTGATTAAATTAATCAGTTAGCTGTGTAGAGTCGACAAAACACGCTCGGCGAGTGCGAACGAAAGAAGCGAAATCCACGCAAATAGGCACATGTGCATAATTCGAATTCCCATCCAAACTAACCAGGGGTGATCACAAGCCCAAGGGCTAAAAGCGGAGCCGGACGTTCCAAGGACGCCAATTTAAGGGAATTCCTTTACCCTTTTATTCCCATTTCCCTCCCTTAGACGAAGCGCCGGAAGGACGATTCCAAGTGGCGGAGACGCGGGCAGCCCAATCAGGTAAGTGATCTAACCGGCCTGTATTAAGTTTGGAAATCGGAAAATTTAGAGAGACACGGTCCGAACAATTTTAATTAGGAAATTTTATTAAGAGAATGTGCACATTTTGCAGAAAACCACCAAATTCAAATATGAACACAACTGTTTCACGATTATTTACTTTTTCACTTCAATCGTGAATTCGAAATTCAATCGTGAACTTGTATTTTTCGTATATCTTTCCAATTTTTAACTTTACAGAAAAATGTTATAAGGATTTTCGATAGAACTCTAAGAGTTCTACCAGGAACTGTAAACAGAACTATTGCACGATTATTTTCTCCTTGCCTCGTCGCATCGGTGAAGTCTAATTTTTCGCATATCTTTCGAATTTTTAACTTTGAAGAAAAATGTCATAAGGATTTTCGATAGAACTCGAAGAGTTCTACCAGGAACTGCAAACAGAACTATTGCGCGATTTTTTTCTCTTCACTTCGTCCCGTCGGTGAAGTCTAATTTTTCGCATATCTTTCGAATTTTTAACTTTGAAGAAAAATGTCATAAGGATTTTCGATAGAACTCTAAGAGTTCTACCAAGAACTGCAAACAGAACTATTGCGCGATTATTTTCTCCTTACCTCGTCGCATCGGTGAAGTCTAATTTTTCGCATATCTTTCGAATTTTTAACTTTGAAGAATAATGTTATAAGGATTTTCGATAGAACTCTAAGAGTTCTACCAGGAACTGCAAACAGAACTATTGCGCGAATATTTTCTCTTTGCTTCGTCGCATCGGTGAAGTCTAATTCTCCCATATCTTTCGAATTTTTACCTTTGGAGAAAAATGTTATAAGGATTTTCGATAGAACTCTAAGAGTTCTATAAGGAACTGCAAACAGAACTATTGCACGATTATTTTCTCTTTACTTCGTCGCATCGGTGAAGTCTAATCTTTCGAATATCTTTCGAATTTTTAACTTTGAAGAAAAATGTTATAAGGATTTTCGATAGAACTCTAAGAGTTCTACTGGGAACTACAAACAGAACTGTCGCGCGATTTTTTTTTCATCTTCACCTCGTCGCATTGGTGAGGTCTAATTTTTCGCAAATCTTTCTAATTTTTAACTTTACAGAAAAATCTTGTAAGGACTTTCCATAGAACTCTAAGAGTTCTATCGGGAACTGCAAACAGAACTGTTCCGCGATTTTTTTAAATTTTCATTCAAAATAACGGGTCCCTTATTATTGCAAATATCTTTTGAACTAAGGTTTTTGTCAAAAAATGACAAAGGGATCTTCGATCGAACTATTGAAATTTTGCACAAAGTACTCTAGAACTATTACATATCTGCCGGGAACTCCGATGAAATATTATATTTTTGCAAATTCGGTTGCTAACTTCACAGGACTGATCCAATGACCGCGCCAGACCAAAAACCGCACCAAATAGTCACCCGTTGAGGATGGAGAAGCTTTTAACGTTTATTTTATTTTACGTTTTTGTTGTTTGTGGAACGTACAATTCCAAAGGTCGACGAAAAATGGACAAAACGGGGTTTTCCTCAACACTATAGGCTACAACAACAATAACTCAAATACTCGTTTTTTTTCAAGTTAGAGCTTGTCGAAAGAATAGTCCTTCGAATATTTCCGTTTAAAGTGCCTTGTCGTAGCGGGTACTTCCTTGGCTTACGTGTCTTGTCGTTGATGAGTACCTCCTTGGCACCCGCGGTGCCCTAGATTTGAATCGACATATGCTAGAAAATTAATTTGGTGGTTGAATCAAATCGGGATGGCCCCGTCACTTACCGTAGGGTTGCTCGCGTCTCCGCCCCGTGATGGAACGTCCTTCCGTCGTCTATTTAAAGGGAGGAAAATAGGAAAAATAGTAAATACCGGGATATATGTAGAGGGATACCCTTAAAATGTGTCGTTCCGGACATTAAATGTCGCTGCAGCTCTTTGGATCGTGATCGCACCACCCGTTGTAGATTTAACTTGACGATGTAACACTTTGCGATACGTGCACTCGATGTCGGTCGAACGTTGTTCGCGCTTCGATTTGTGTGTTCTCGCTTTCAACACTCGAGGCATACTGCCGGAAATATCAATTCGCGGCGTGATTAATAAATAATCGCGAGATTTCCGCCCAGGTCGACACATATTTCCCCTTCGTTCAATCGATGCCGAAATCGATTTAAATTTCGATTGAAAATAGGGATTTATTAAAATTGGCGCGAACAAGCAGGGTAACATCACTTCAAATCGAGAGGAAATTCTGAGGATTGTGGAAAATTACAAATGAGTTGTTCTTCAGCGACGTGCACGAGTTCGGTTTCTCACATCACTAACTGGTCCCAACCGGTCAAACTTTTCCACCAGTTTCACAATTGCTGGCCGAGAAGGTTCTTTACGACGATCAAAAAATGCTTTAGCCAGCTAGCTTTATGCTTTACGAACTATAACCGCGAAATTTTCACCATTTTTTGTAGAGAATTTTAATAATTACTTTTCAACATAATCATTTCATCATCATACATTCATCTGTCAAGTAGTTACAGGTTGACTCATGACAACCGTTAAAATGGCTGGCTATTGAAAATCAAACCTCTTATTGGAAGACCTTATATAATAATAATATTTATTGTACCATAAAAATGAGGCAAAGGGACAGACCTCGAGGTTAACGTTCTGCATATTACATGAAGTTTATGTATTTGTTGTTAGAAAAAAATGTTTTTCTTTGTGTGTGTGGAATCGATTTTGAAATTTACGAGGGAGAAAAATTTGCATGCATTTCCGCGCAAAATTCACGCAATAAACGTCACCGCGCGCCGCAGTGATGGAACTGCCGAAAAAATGGCACATTAAATTGAAAATTGCGATAGCGACCCGTAAAGTCGTCATAAATTTATAAACAGAAAATAAAATTGCAGACTAAAACGAAAGAACGCTCCTATCGCATTCGAGATGAAAATATAAATTATAGGTCGCTTGTCACGTCTGATGTTTGCCGTTCAATAAAGTTAAAGTTAACATTATCAAAATATGGACAACTAGCTAGGGCCCGAGTCTTTGCTCGCGTAGATTTATAATTTCCTTAATTTATTTTTGTCTTTGGTAGATTTAGTTTAATCCTAATGGAAAACCGATATGACGTCCTGTATTATGAAATTAATTCCACTTCCTGTCCCTTTTCTATATTATTAGCGAAAACAGAATTCGGCAATTAAATTTAACGCGGTTATGCCGCGCGAACGGGGTCGTAATTGCGTTATTGATAAGAGGTTTCCGGCGTGGCGAGCGAAAGGGTGGAAAGGGCGTTGCGACAATGAAGGGTCACTCCGAGGAATTCCGCCCCGGTTTTTGTCGGGACGCACGCAGTAAAACCCCACATCGGACACGAAGTTGTCCGTTGTAAAACAACCGTTCGGTCGCAGATGCTGTTACACGGTTATGGAGCGAGTTAACACTTCCAGACATTACCGAATCGACGGTATTCCTAACTTTAATGGACCATTTACTTCGTTTATTAGCCTTCTAAACATAGAAAACTAGATAGATAAACTCCCATCTAGACGGATAAATGGCAACGCTGCAATCTGATGCAACTTCGTGTTGATGCAACTTCATTGTGAAGCAAGATTCACTTTGTTTTTGGAATAGCGGTAAAGTTGTTGTAGCTCCCTGCGGATTGCGATAACTATGAAGGGTTTTATCGTCCAAACTAGCCCCGTTCGAGATAAACTTAACATATAGTAAAAGCATTAACGGATCTCCGGAGGGTGGTTGTTAGAACGGACGGTCTTTGCATTCTTAACTTTCTTTCTCGTGCAAACACACGATGAAGATACTCAAGCTGGGAATTTTATGAAATATTCAGTAATTTCAAATTGTATTACGGCTTGATTTCCGAATCTTCAATAATCTAAGGTGCAATTCTATTGACGTCAATTTGTATCATTTTAAAACTGTATCAGTGTGAAGTTAGATCGACGAAAAATTGTACCAATGCAAAGTCGCATCAACACGAAATTATATCAGTGTGAAGTTGCATCGCTGTGAGTTGTATTGATGTGAAGTTGCATTGCTCTGAAGTTGTTGTATCTTATCTAACTAGATAACCCTAAATATCAGTGTGAAGTTGCATCGCCGTGAAGTTGTATTACTGTGAAGTTACATTTGAGCGAAGTTGCATTGCTGAGAAGTTGTATCAATGCGAAGTTGAATCAGAATAAACTGTGTCACAACTAGATATAAGAAATAGTCTATCTTATTTAAATAGATAACCCTAGATATCAGTGTGAAGTTGCATCGCCATGAAGCTGTATTAATGTGAAGTTACATTTGAGTGAAGTTGCATTGCTATGAAGTTGTATCAATGCGAAGTTGAATCATAATAAACTGTGTCACAACTAGATATAAGACATAGTTTATCTTATTTAAATAGATAACCCTAGATATCAGTGTGAAGTTGCATCGCTGTGACTTGTATTGATGTGAAGTTGCATTGCTCTGAAGTTGTTGTATCTTATCTAACTAGATAACCATAGATATTAGTGTGAGGTTGCATCGCCGTGAAGTTAGATTACTGTGAAGTTACATTTGAGCGAAGTTGCATTGCTGTGAAGTTGTATCGATATGAAGTTGATTCAAAATAAACTTGACACAACTAGGTATAAGAAATAGTCTATCTTATTTAAATAGATAACCGTAGATATCAGTGTGAAGTTGCATCGCTGTGAGCTGTATTGATGTGAAGTTGCATTGCTCTGAAGTTGTCTCAATGCGAAGTTGAATCATAATAAACATCATTATTGACGCAACTAGATATAAGAACTGGTCAATCTTATATTGGTAAATAATCATGGATATCAGTTTGAAGTTGCATCGCTGTGAAGTTGTATCAACGCGAAGTTGAATCGTAATAAATACGCAGTTCCTTATTGACCAAACTAGATATAAGGGCTAGTGTAAGTTGCCTGGATATATAACCCTGTACTAGTGCACCGTATTAATATTTGTTTAGAATGTAGAGCTTAGTGTATAGTGAGGGGGTGAATGTTTGCTGGATTCTCGTTTCCTCGCGTCTGTGGGTGTGTGCCTGGGGGTTGCAAGCGGTAATTTGCCCGCTGTGTATACACGTTAAGCAGGTCGTATTTAGTGTCATCCGAATTTATTAAACGTGTATTCGCGCGCACTCGACACTAAAACGCGTTAAAATTCAGCAGGAAAATTCGCGGTTTTAAAACGGGGGATGATGATTTGTCTTAGTTTGTGTGTGATGGTTTAAGCCGGGTGGATTATCAATTATTTAGGGGTAAATTGGTCTTGATGAAGGAAGACGTCAACAATTTTCGGTGCGATATTATTAATGAAATATTCAACGTCAGAGCTTTCAATCTTCCAGTAATTGTAAGCCGATTCTGCTAAACGGGGAAAAAAAGCATCAAAGCCGCGAAAATTCTCAAAAAATGCAAAAATAACTCGAAAACTAGAAAGAAGTGAAATTTTGAAAAAATCTTTTGGTACTAACGTATTAACGCCATCACCGCTATACAGGGTGATTCGGGAGAAAATGGCAGTATTTTAAAGACATGTCCAGGAAGCAAAAATAAGCAAAATAAGCCCATATGTTCAAGTCCGATTTTCATTCGTTTCATAGATATTTTGAACAATAGTAATTTATAAAATTAAAGGAAAATGTACTACTGAACTTATAAATTTTCAAAAACTCCACCACCCATTTCCATACATTTATTTGCGCGTTTATAAATGGACCTGGTTGCGAGTTTCAGTGAACGATAATTCGCTCTAATTAACGCCGCAGCATTATAATGCGATCTAGTAGCGCATCCCTTGTGTCCACTTTCATAGAATAAACTAATTACTTCACCCATCCCCAAAGACAAAAATCTAGGGGAGTGAGATCCGGTGATCTCGTTGGCCAAGGGTGCCGCAAATCCAAGATCGCTGGATTGGCAGAGGAGGCCCCTCTGCTAATCCAGCGATCGCCGAAATGGATATTTAGAAAATTTCTCACAACATTTGCATATTGAGGAGGTGCTCCATCATGTTGGTAGATAATACGTCGTCGAATATTTAAAGGTACTTCGTCCAATATTTCCTCTAAATGGTCTTCCAAAAAATGTAAATAACCTTCCCCAGTAAGACGGCCATCCAATACAAAAGGACCAAACATTTGATCATTTAGAATTCCGCACCATACATTAATACTAAACCGATGTTGTCAAATTTAACTTAATTAACTTTTTAAAAAGAAAAACCTATTTATCTCTGAAACAAATGAAAATAGGACTTGAACATATCAGCTTATTTTGCTTATTTGTTCTTCCTGGACATGTCTTTAAAATACTTCCATTTCCTCCCGGATCACCCTGTATATTGGATCGAGAGTTCGCGCTGCCGCGCGTACGTTGTCTTGTTTTAACTATCCGCTTCGCGCGGGCAACCTTATCTAATCGGGGTTAAAAAATAAGTTTAAAAAGTATTTTGAGTTTTAGAAATGTTTTTATTTTGAATAAAATGTTTTATTTTATGATTTATCATAAAAATTTTACGTTTTGTTTGGCGGCATTTAAAAATGTAGCGGTGGTGGCGTTAATACGTAAGTACCAATCTTTCAAATAAAACTTAAAAAGAATTAAATTTGCTACAAAACGACCTATTATTTAGTGGTTTTTTTGCCTGTCACGTTGGTAGTAATCGACCTTGAACAATGTCAAAACATTTTTATATAAAAATTTTCTTGTCTCAGAAACGCGAGAATAACTCGAAAACTAAACAAAATTTCGAGTAATGTTCCAAATAAAACTTTTAGACCCTTTAATTTCCTATAAGAAACCTTAAGCGAATTAAACTTGCTATAAATATACCTGATTATTTAGTGATTTTTTGCCTGTCACATTGGTAGTAATCGACCTTGAACAATGTCATTTTAGTATGAAAATTTTCTTGTCTCAGAAACGCGAGAATAAGTCGAAAACTAAGCAAAATTTCGAAAAATGTTTCAAATAAAACTTGTAGAGCATTGAATTTCCTACAAGGAACCTCGTTAACTGCTTTTATAGTATATTACGTAACGAGAGTTTCTGGAAGTCGTTACAGAAAATATGGAGAAAGATGAGGATGTGGTAAAGCAGGCATGCTAAGTTGGGGGCCGCATGTTTTTACTGTTAAAAAAATTAATAAAATACGATTGTTATTTTTATTATAACATTTTTATAATATACTCAATGTTTGTATTAAACTAAACTAAAAATATTTTACATTTTATTGTATTTATTATAGTCATCAATATTTAGTTGAATATCTTGAACTAATGCTATTTTTAAAATTGATGATCGGTTAATCTTGACCATTCTGAATTTTTGTTATTTTTCATTAAAGAAAATCGTTGCTCGCATAAATACTTGCTTCCCAGTTCCAAAAATAGCCAGTATACACGTAACAAACAATAACATTTTAGGGAACCGATCTACACATAAATATGTATAAACTTCCGGAATTTCAACTGCCATATATTTTTCCTTTAGCAAATAATCACATTGGATATCAATTAATTTCGTTTGTAAGTTTTCATCAACAATTTCAATATCGATAGATAGAGGTGAAGTGAAAAGACGAAATTCTACTTCTCAGCTGTTATAATCAGAAAATCTTCGCCCTAATTCCGTTTCGAATAATTATAAATTAATTTGGTGAGCATTTTCTGTAAATTTTAATTTAGGTCATGAAAAGTCATTTTTTTTAAGTGTTAATATTAACAAATAGCGTTGTAACAACGTGATTTTTGCCTTGAAGCTTAAGATTAAGTTGATTAAGATGACTTGTAACATCAACTGAGCAAGCTAAGTCTTTAATCCATTGTTCATCTTTTAATTCAGCACATTCATAATTTGTACTTACGTATTAACGCCACCGCACCAGAAATTGCATGTGCATTGTAGTGGAAAGATATAGGCGTTGTAAAAATAATTTGAATACATTTTGTGAGGGGTCTGTTATTATATAACTAGAAAGTGTAATATTTTTCCTTATTTCGGATCGAGAGGTCGCGCTACTGCGCCATATGTGGTCTGAATTTATCTGCTCTAATATAACCTAATCTTAGATTATCTTCCTAAAAATCCTTATCTTCCTCTATCTCCTTATCTTCCTCTATGTCCTTATCTTCCATATCTTCCTCGAATCTTCCTAGAAATTATAATCTGTGTAGTTAAGATTCAAACACTAATGTTTAATAACCTAATCTATTCCTTATTTTTAGAGGAGTAATTCGTTCAGTGCCAAACTGTCTATCCGCCACTGTATGTTTTATGTTAGTTCAACTTGAGGGAAGCAGAATTCTATTTTGTTCAAAGGAGCACACAGACCGGCGCGGAAGTTTCGCTGCCGTGACCGGTGCGTTATCGCGGCGGACCGATTTACGTGGCGACTTATGTACATGTTCAGATCAACAGGCGCGATTTCCGGCATAGCCGCGGCAGTGCAGCGTTGCATGACAAGAACGCTGCATGCGTGGTTAGTTTCGTTGCCGCTGTGTTTTGAAATGGCGATTACAGAGAAGTTGATTGAGAATTTAAAAAAAATATCCTATATTGTATGACCTACTATATTGTATGTAAAAACGGATTCGGATCGTACACTAAGAGAAACTGCGTGCACGAATGTCAAATGATAAAACACTGATGAAAACAAAAAAAAAACATAAGGAAAAAGGACAAAATTTGTAAGCAGATAGGATTAAAATAGAAAGAAAATTTTAATTGACTTTTAGGGGTTTTAGAAATTAAAAACAAATAAAAAACAGCAAAATCACTGATTTTCTCCTTCTTTGCTCAATACCAATAATACCAGTAAAAATCGCGTTTAGATATGAGCATGGCCATTTCACTGCCTCGCGGCTAGAGATTTTTTCGCTGCGGAAATTTCGCGACGGAAACGCTCTGCGCCGGTCTGAAGGAACGTTAAATGTGTAGCTGCGGTGGCGTTAATGCGTGAGTTCTCAGAATTTTTTGTTTCCAACAAATTTATGATTTCGTCCAGCAATTTGTTCGTCCATCGAACTTCCATATAAATTGACGACGATAAGTCTACGTGCTCGAATATAATTTACAATTCTGGTGAATATTTTTAAAACATGTCTGATATTTAAAACTTTGGAGCAATACTTGCTGGTGAATAATACAATGATAATATTTTATTATTACTTTTTATTAATTTGATTATTATTACCATGCTATTTACATGCTTCTTTTAATCTTGCAATAACTCCTTCAGTAATATCGATTATGGTAGGTGCACCACTAGTTGCAGCACAAACAAACTTTTCCAATGGTAACTTGTACTTCTACAAAACTTCCAAAGGCGCATCAAAAATATCCAAAAATTCCAAACGTTTCAAACTTCTAAAAGTTCCGCAAATAAAACGGCCTGCTGTGCAATATTTTGAATATCTGTAGTTTCATCAATTGCAACAGAGCATTTGAAACTAATATTCTCGACTATTTCATCAACTCTGTTTGCTAGATTATTTCGACTTAAACTTTTATATTTTTTATCTGTGTTGGACATGATACTTCTGCCGCTTTTTTGTTGACTAATAAATTCGCCTTCAGTAAATGAATTCGATATGCTTGCGATTAAATGTGATAATATATTACTAACTTTTACAGCAGCTGCACTGTCAACAAATTTAGAGAATACACTGTTGTTTTTGAAGAATAGAATTCAATTCCGACAATTTGTCTTCAAGAAATTTTGCACCATATTGGTCATAGTTTGTTTATGATTTGTGTCATAGTGCCTCTAAAGATTATATTTCTTAGGAACTAAAATAGAGTTTTTACATATCAGACATAATATTTTATTCTTGTTTTGGACACAAAAATAATGCAGATTCCATGCTTTTTGAAAATTACGATGTTCCTCTTCAATTGATCTTTTACATATTGTAAATGCCCATTATTGTACAGTTCGTGGACTATGTAAATACATCATAACACACACGTATGTAACAGTCCGCGATTAATGATAAGTTATGATTGATAACGCTTGCGTTTGGTTTACAATTCGTTGATTGGTTCAGAGCTGCTACTACGTGCTCAAACGTTCAGCGCCCTCCGTGCCACAATTCAAACTAATGGAAATTGAAAATGCGTACATTGGGTTGCCTATATCTATGAGAACTCTTTCTCAAGTTTAACCCAAATAAGTACTCAATAATAAGGTATGTAACCATTAAGAATGTATTTCTCTTCATTTCATTCAAGTTAAATAATGTCGAGTAACAGTTATATATGAAAATACAACTGTTTGTAACATTAAACATATTTTTCTTATAAAACAGAAACAAAATAGCGTGATCGTCACATATAGCAACCCTTTGCAGACCTTTGCAAGTGGTGGTCAGCAAACGTAGAGCAGTATCCAAAACGGACAGAATTCGTAGAAATGTATCTATCACCCAGTAGCAGTGTATACTGGGAGAGGCTATTTTCAGAAGCGGGTATAGTTTATGAGGAAAAACGCAATCGGTTGCTATCAACAAATGCTGAAAAAATAGTTTTCATTCATCACAATTTATCTCTGATAAATTTTGAATATTAATAATTTGTAATATTTTGTTGGTAAAATATAATCATTTCAATAATATGTGTGATTGTTTCTTCAGTTTTGGTATTCGGCCGAATAGTTAACAATATTCGACCGAATAGATACGAATATTCGTGGCATCACTATTAAAAATTTTCTTGTCCCAGAAACACGAAAATAACTCGAAAACTAAGCAAAATTTCGAAAAATGTTTGAAATAAAACTTGTGGAGCATTGAATTTACTATAAGAAACCTTAAGAAAATTAAATTTGCTATAAATATACCTGATTATTTAGTGATTTTTTTGCCTGTCACGTTGGTAGTAATCAACCTTGAACAATGTCGAAACATTTTTGTATAAAATTTTTCTTTTCTCAGAAACGCGAGAATAACTCGAGAACTAAGCAACATTTCGAAAAATATTTCAAATAAAACTTGTAGAGTATTGAATTTAGTACTAGAAACCCGGTTATCTGCTTTTATAGTATATTACGTAACGAGAGTTGTAAAATGCATAGTACGTACGAACGGAACAGTTGCGTACGAACGGAACGTAATTCCGCGAGTACGTAATTGCCTTACAACTCAAGTTATGTACTATACTTTATCTACGATCACACTAATTTGTTTCTGTTTAAAAAGAAAAATTTGTTTGATGTTACAAACAGTTGTATTTTCATATATAACTTTTACTCGACATTATTTAACTTGAATGAAATGAAGAGAAATACATTCTTAATAGTTACATACCTTATTATTTAGTACTTATTTGGGTTAAACTAGAAAAAGATGCCTGATATAGGCAACCCAATATACGCAATGTGAATTTCCGTTAGTTTGAATTGTGGCACGGAGGGCGCTAAACGTATGAGCACGTAGTAGCAGCTCTCAACCAATCAACGAATCGTAAACCAAACGAACGTGTGTGTTATCAATCATAACCACGAAATCATCATAAATCATAGTCCACGAACTGTACAATAATCAATAATAGACATTTACAATAGTAGTCGTAGATAAAATCTACTAATTTGGTAATAATAACAATGTGAAAACCTTGCCAATTTTAGACATTTCTTCAAATGAAATATTAATTGTGAAATATTTGATTGCCGTTTGCCGGATAATACGGCGAAATATGAACCGTATCCTGAAACTTTTTCGCCCGAAACCTGAAAATTAAACTCACAACGCGTGGGGGCGGCGTTTGCAAATATTTATTTTCGCAACAAAATTCCGCTTCAACTTTTCAGCACAAAAACCAATGCTTACATAACATAAATATTGAAAAATTAGTTAAACTTGTTTACACAGTCTCATTTGTATATCCAGCCGTCTTTACTCCCTCCTCACTATGTAACATTAACGATTGAATTATTTGTCTAGTCTTGTTTGTTTCCTCCTTTCAAAGTCACTTTTAAGGCCGATTCTCATATACGCGACATTCAGCTACGCGACGTCACACGACATCGCCTGTCAAATAATGATTACATTATTTTAAATGGGCCCGTTCTCACTATGGCTACGCGTCAGTTACGCGACGTGCCGATTTAAAACAATGTAATCATTATTCGACAGGCGATGTCGCACGACGTCGCGTAGCTGAGTGTCGCGCATATGGGAATCGACCTTTATTCGCTTTATCTAGTCTTATTTGTCTTATTTTGCGGCGTCTATAAATTATAACTTAACTGATTAAAGAAAGTTTGCATTGAATGGGAAAATAATGAAGATATCAGCGGCGAGGATATTTCACCGCATGGTGTGGAGACCCCACATCAAACTGGACTTAATTATTCTTCCAGCCGGAACTCGGGGAAGAATAACTGCGAGCGGAAATTAGAACCGTCGTAAATCTCCCTTAGCCGCGCGGCAAAAAAAATGTGCATTAAACACAGAGTCGAGTGGATTTTTGGCCGGCCTTTACACGCTCGACTTTAATGAATTTCGGTCAACACAACCGGTATTAATTTACGATGTTGGAACCGGTCGCGCGTTTTCAATTTCAACTGCGTTTGCCGAAGGGAACGCCGCCGCCCATTCGCCCCTACGGATTCCCTTATGGGTGGACTCGATATGCAAATCAGGTAAAGAATTATTGAATCGCGTGCCGGCTCATCCGAACTTACGGACTTGTTTGCGATTAGTGATACTTCTTCGCCATCAAGGATGTCATCAAAGTTTGGGTATTGCTTGTTTGTTCCATCTCGCGCAATCACAGGCTGTGTTACGCTTTCGGTTTGTCTGCAATATACGCAGTCTATATCCAGTGCCCTCGCAATTATTATTATTAGCTTATCATATTACACACAAAAAATATAACAAGTATAAAAATGCACTATGAAAATCGACAATATATAGACAAGTGATTTCATAAATTAATGTCTAGATTGTTCAACCACTGCACAGCCTGAACTGAAGTCTTCATGAACTCATCCATGGATCCGAAGAACGCTCTTCTTTCACACTCCATAACAATGTGATGAATTGTCTGTTCCACGTCACCACAATCACAACTAGCGGAAGATTTTAAGCCCCACTTATGAAGCAATGCGGCACCTCGACCATGACCAGTTCGAACCCTGTTGATAGCAACCCAAATTTTCCTTGGTAGGTCAGAGCCAGGAGGAGGATGGTTTGCATTAGATAAGGGCTGCCACTCATGAGGAACTTTGATGCACCATTCACTTTCCCAATCTTTTGTGGCACTGAAGTTACTTAAAATGAGCTCTAGAGCTATTTGAATGGGTGGAGACCTGGACTTCAAACGATGAAATCCTCCAATTACATCACCATGAATAGGAAGAGACTGGTTCTCTGTTATTTTGTGGAACTTGTGGAACTCTCGGACCAAGTTCTTCATTCTTCTAAGTCTTGGAGATTCGATGTGGCTTAATATAGGCAACCAGAAGACGAGATTAAAAGTGGATTTAACTGTGCCAGTAATAATTCGCATAGTCTGATTCAGAACAACATCAATCTTCCGAACATGTGAGCTGTTCATCCAGACCCTAGAACAGTATTCTGCTGCAGAATAAACCAGCCCAATAGCTGAAGTGCGGAGCTTAGAACAAGCGAGTTTGTGAAGAATGTTGTTCCTCGTTCTCAGTTTATCAGCACTGTCAGTTAGATGTTTACGGAAAGACAAAGTTCTGTCCAGAGTAACTTCAAGGCACTAGGGATGAGAGTTGTAAGGTGGAGGAGTCCCATTGAATTTAGGGTAGTTTTTGACTGCCTGTTATTCAAATGAAAGGAACAGATCTCTGTTTTGCTCGAACTTGGAGTCAAACACCATTTTCTAAAATATGCACTCAAAATGCTCACATCGGTGTTGATATTTCTCTCTATCTCATCCACAGAGGAATGTTGAAAAGCAAGTGCTAAATCATCGGCATATGCAAACTGTCGGGATTATGTAGCTGGTATATCCGCAATGTACAAATTAAACAACAGTGGTGAAGATTAGATTAGATTAGATTCCCGACTTCCTCTAAGGGTTTGGCGCACGTCAACCTTAAGGCTTATTGTGCTGTCGGTTGATATCAAACTTGCAGTCCGACGTCTGTGTCACTGACTAGTTTCCTTAGTTTTCCTACAAGTTTGGGTTCCCATGTGGTTTGTTGGTTCCAGTCGAGCTGGTGTCGCATTCGTTCTAGGGCAGGGCATTCGAAGAGTACGTGGTTTGCTGTTTCATCTTCCTCTCCGCAGAGTCTACATAAAGGTTCGTCTCGGTAGATTTTTACTTTATGCATGAATTCTCTAAATCCGCCAGTGCCTGTTAGTAAACTAACTATCTGCTTCGTGTGAGCTTTGTTTAGTTTTAACAGGTCCTTTGCTATATTGGGATTAGGTGAGTCTATTAGCTTCCTGCAATGGGTTGCTTTATCATAGGAGTTCCATCTGAGTTTGTGTTTATTTTTCATCCAATCATTGATGGATGCTCTGGCGCAGGCTTTTTCTATACCTATGCTCGGTTCGGGACCAACTAGTTTCTTGCGGGCACCTTGTTTTGCTAGGTCGTCTGCATGTTCGTTTCCCTCTATACCACTATGCCCGCGAACCCAGATGATTTTTACTGTGTTCTGTTGGCCTAGTGTATGTAGTATTTCTTTGCATTCTTTTATGATTCTTGATTTTGTACTGCAGGCCTCTAGTGCTTTTAGCGCTTGACTATCAGATATAAAATAAATGTTTCTGTTCCGATATTTTTGTCTGTGGCATTCAGTAGCACCCAATAGTAATGCGTGTACTTCTGCTTGGAATATCGTGCAGTGTTCGCCTAGGCTGGCTGATTCCCTAATTTTGGGATTTTTGCTGTACAGGCCCGATCCGGCCCTTCCTTCAAACATTGAACCATCCGTGTAAAAGATTATGTTCTTGTTCGTAGGGGTGGGAAGCTGGTCCGGTTTCCAGCTTGGATCTATGTGTACGGTGAATGATTTTTCGAAATGGAATGACTTGTTGGTACTGTCGGTTCTCATTTCCATCAACGGTATTCTGACTGCCGTCATGATTTTCGTATGCCCGATCCTACTGGCTGCGATCCATTGACCCGCGCATTGTAGTCGGTATGCCGCCATTCTTGCTTCTCCTTTCAGAAAGATGTCTAATGGCGGTGTATCTAGTATCACGTCTAATGCTAATCCAGAGGTAGTTCTAAAGGCTCCTGTGGTGCATAGATTCGCTAGATGTTGTATCCTGCTTAATTTTGCAACGGCAGTTGATTGTTGTAGTTTAGGCCACCAGGTTACTATGCTGTAGGTTAGTATTGGTCGAACTATAGTTTTGTATAGCCAGTGAGTCAGTTCCGGTTTGAGACCCCATGTGCTACCTATGGCTCGTTTACTTATCATCAGCGTTTGTTTGCATCTGGAGATTGTCTTGTTCATGTGGGGATTCCATGTTAGTTTGGAATCTAGTGTAAGTCCTAGGTATTTGACTTCGTTGCTCCATTGAACAGGTTTCCCAAATATTGAGATATTGGTTTGGTTTGTGATTTTCTTCCTATTTGTGAAAGGGATCAGGGTGGCTTTCGCAGGGTTGATTCTTAGGTCTCCTGTCGAACACCAGGTCTCTGTAATATTCAAGGCTACCTTCATGATTTCTTCAACCGTTCTTTGGTGTTTACCTTGAATCAGTATGACGATATCATCGGCATATCCTTGAGTGAAGAACCCTCTTTTGTTAAGGGTGATTAGTAGCTCGTCGACTGTTAGGCACCACAAAAGTGGTGACAGTACGCCGCCTTGGGGGCAACCTCTTGTTGTTGACATGGTTATCTCTTCTTCCAGTAGTTTAACTTTTACAGTTCTGCTGTTAAGCATCGACATGGTCCATCTGGTCGTAGTGTTATCTACGTGGTGATTGACCATTGCGTTTTCTATTGAGATGTAAGATGTGTTATCGAAGGCTCCTTCTATATCTAAGAAAGCACCTAGGGCAACTTCTTTGTTCTCCAAAGTTTTCTCAATTTTACTTACTAACTGGTGTAACGCTGTTTCGCATGACTTTCCTGTTTGGTAAGCGTGTTGGTATGTATGAAGCGGAGATCTAATCAGCGCTTCTTCTCTCCAATGTCTGTCTATCAGTCTTTCTAAGGTTTTTAGAAAGAATGATGTCAGGCTGATTGGTCTATAGGATTTAGCTTCGGCATAGCTAGATTTGCCTGGTTTTGGGATAAATACCACTCTTGTCTCTCTCCAGGTTAATGGAACATGTCCTAGTGCTAGACTTGCTCTAAATAGGTCCTTAAGAGGGTGGAGTATGATATTCATGCCTTTCTGAAGCATTATTGGATATATGCTATCTGTTCCAGGAATTTGTAGGGGCTGAAGAGTTTGATTGCCCATTTAATTCTCTCTGTTGTGATAATTCTTTTTGCCACATTCCAGTCCTCTCTGGTTGCCGTATGGCTTGAGTGGAAAGGAGTGCGGTTTTCAGCAGCCCCTGGAAAATGCGTGCCTACAAGATGTAGCAGTGTTTCACGTTCATTTGCGGTGAAGTTCCCGTCTGCTTTTTTGAGGGTGCCGACGGGATTCGAAGCTTGCTTTGAGAGAATTTTATGGAGCCTCGCTGTGGAATGCGTCGTCTCTATCTTTTGGCAATATTTTTTCCAAGCTTCTGTTTTGGCAGTCTTGATTTTGTTACTATAGTCTGTGAGGGCTCTATGATAGCTGTCCCAGCCTTTGGTTCTTCTAGATCTGTTGAAAAGGCTTCTGACTTCTCGCCTGGTCTTTTCGAGATCCTTGTTCCACCATTGTGGTTGTTTTTTACCTCTTTGCTCACTTGGCTTTGATTGAGGACAGCAGCTTTTATAAGAGTAAACCACTGCCTCTTTTAGCTTGTGGGCATTTGTATCTAGATCTTTTACCTGAGAAGATTTGAATCGAACATGCTCTATCTTTTTATGTAGTTCTTGTTCGTATTTAGCCCAGTCCGTCTTTCTCGGGTTGTAATAGGGTTCAGGTATTACTTCCTTTTGAGACAGTTCAAAGCTAATGTATTTATGGTCGGAAAGCGATGGTTCGTTCAGGACTTGCCATCGTTTGACTGACCGCGATATTGCTATTGTCGTGGCAGTTATATCAATTACCTCTTTTCTTATAGCGTTTTCAAAGGTGGGAGAGTTACCTTCATTAACAACTATTAGATTGTTAGTAATAATGTATTCAAAAAGAGACTCACCTCTTGGATTGCAGTTGGTGCTTCTCCATGTGGTGTGGTGGGAGTTCGCATCGCTGCAGAGGATCAGCTCTAGATTTTCCTGTTGAGCGGAACTTACTAGGTCTGCCGTTTCTTTGCTGGGCGGAAGATCAATGGAGTCGTAGGGTAGGTAGACTGAGCTAAGAATTGCTCTGTTCTCTCTTTCCCTCGTGCTCCATTGTATTTTTACGGTTGTAGTATCTCTAGAACAGAATTCCATTAGAGGAAGAAATTTCAAATTTTTCCTCACTAGAATGCAAGTTCTGGGATTCTGATCATTATATATCAGCTTACAGTGGTGAAAGCACAGATCTTTGTCGTTTTGAGTCGTTCAAGTGGCTTATAACAGACACTTAATAAAGCAATTGGCCTGTAACTTTCAGGACGATCAGCAGGCTTTTCTGGTTTAAGGAAGGCTATAATCTTAGTACACTTGAATTCTGGGGGAAGTTTTCCAGTAGGTACAATGTTAGAAAAGAACTGTGACATCCACTTCTTTGCATTCTTTCCACTATGTGTGAGAAATTCAGAATGTATTTCATCCATACCTGGGGCTGTTCCATTTTTCATCTCCTTTAGGGCAACCAAAAGCTCGTCTTCAGTAAAAGGAGCAAAAGGTGTTGAAGTGCAATTTCTTTTCATAAAGGTCAGTCCTTGTCTGATTAACCTCTTATGGTGTACATCAGCTTTCACTTTCGACAGGCCAGCAATACGACTAGCAACTTGGTTCGGTGTAACTGCTGGTTCGGGCTGAGGATTATGAGGCAGTGAGCCCTCGCAATGTTGTGTAGGAACTCCTTAAAACATCCATGACCCGTTAGCAGCTGTGTTAGTCCTATACTTGCCGCAGCGACCCCGTGGAGTGATCACGCGGCGTTCACATGATAGTGAACATATAGTTACACGATTGTGAATATATAGTTAAACGTTTCACGTTCACTTAGTGACGTTGTAAAAAGCCTGATTTACACTGCTTAGCCAAATTTTACTTCTGTAAACAAAGTTGTAAACAAAGTCTTGAAAAAGACTGATTTATGGATAAAATGTAATCACTAATTTTAACTAAGGCAGAAGCACTGAAAACTTGAGAGCACTGCGGCGAGGTCGACTGGTTTAAAGTTTCGGCTGCGTGATCTTCGCTTCAAAAGCGTTTGCACTGACCAATAGGGAATCATCCCCCGAAAATCACGTGAAGATCACCGAAGTTTATTACTTCATCGGGTGACTGCGGCAACTATAGTCACTATATTGGGGATAAGTCCTTATCCACTCGCCTTTTGTTGTCGTATTTCAAGCTTCTTGCCATTCCCTTATGAGCATGTCATTTGCATTGTTGCTTGCTGTCTTGTCTTTGACTGCATCATCGATTGACGAAATGCCTGCGATTACCAGGGCAGAATCTCTTGATACGATTCGATAAGCACTGTGCACACGTAGGGCTCGCTTTCTCTGGTTGGCTGCTAGTTTTTCTGTATACGGCCTCTGCCCAGATTGAAGCTCCGTATAGCATTAGAGACTGGGCAACTGTGCTGAGCAGCCTACGTTTGCTGCTTCTCGAACCCCCGACAATAGGTTTTTTTTAGGTTGCAATTTTAAGGTGTTCTCTGAAGGAGAGACTCTTAACGATCAAATTCCCTAGGTATTTGATGTGTCATCATTATCAGCCATTTCTCGTCCACTGCTGAACATAGGCCTCCTCCAAGTATTTCCACTGTCTTCTGTCTTGCGCGGTGCTAATCCAGTTTCCCACCACACGTTTAACGTCGTCCGTCCATCTGGTGGGTGGTCTTCCTCTGCTTCTCGTGTCTTCTCTGGATCTCCATTCCAGGATTCGTTTTGTCCATCGGTTGCCTTTAGTGCGAGCCACATGGTTTAATTTCAGTATCCATCACTTTGAAGGAAACGTGAGTCAGTTTCCTGTATCCGGTCAGCAGGAATGCTTCTGTCTTTTCCGGTGCTATATGCAGTGATTTTGATTCCATCCAGCAGATAATTTGTTCGGTCGCCTAATTGGCCCATTGAATGTTTCCCTTTTTCGTTTTTCCGACGAAAGTTAGTGCAAAGTCGACATCGAAGCCTTTTAGCTTAGTCCCTTCAAGTAGTTTCAGCCGAAGTACTGCATCGTAAAGTATGTTCCGCAGGGTTGGTTCTATTACAGAGCCCTGTGGGATATCGCTAAGCCTATTAGCTTAGTCCCTTCATGTAGTTTCAGCTGAAGTACTACATCGTAAAATATGTTCCATAGGGTTTGTTTGGACCGTGTCTCACGAAAATCAAATTTTCTAATTTTAAACAGGGCTGGTTTGATCACTTACCTTTTATCTTTTACCTTTGATCACTTACCTTTTATCACTTACCTTGCTCGCGTCTCCGCCCCGTGTCGACCGTCCTTCCGGCTCATATTTCAAGGAAGGATATAAGGATAATAAGTGGAGGGATTCCCTTAAAATTGTTGTCTTCCAGACGTTGGTGGTCGCAGCAGCCCTTCGGCTCGTGATCACACCACCCTGGTTAAACTTAACCCTTTCGCTACGGGGTGCTTTTCTACAAGTCGTGCCCTGTGTACGGGGTGCTGAGGGTAGTGCTTTTACTCTTTGCGTATAAATAATAATTACTTACTCTTTGCGTATAAATACGGTTCCCGTAGTCTGTTCCATATTAAGTACAATTGTATTTTCCTATTATTGATCTTTATTATTGATATTTTATTGATACTTTATCTATTATTGTCTTTCCCATATTAAGTACAAAAAAAAAAACGCTTGCGGATTTAAACGGTTCCCATACACAGGCCACGAAAATAGGGTTAACTTGAAAGGATAAACTTAAAAATGCGTGTACGTGTCGGTCGAGCTTGGTTCGCGCTTCGATTTTTGTCTTTACGCTGCTCACACTCGAAGCATACTACCCGAAATATATAAATTCGCGACATAAATTAATAGGTAAATCGCGCGATTTCGGCCCAGGTCGACACATCTGTCGCCTTCTTTTAATCGATTCTGAAATCGATTCAACTGTTCAATTAAAATACAGATTTATTAAAATTGGCGTGAACAGGGTTGGTCCTATTACAGAGCCCTGTGGGACATAGCTAGTGACCTTGTAAGGTAACGTTTCGTGACCGACTTGGAGTAAGACACTGCGTTCCTCAAAGTAGTTGCGAACTATTCGTAGAAGGTAACGAAATATTTTGCTTCTTGTTAACTCATCCAAGACGAAAGAGTAGAACACGTTCCGGGTATCTATCGTTACTAATGCATATATTTTCCTAGTTCTTTCATTTGGTGCCAGCTTTGGCCTTTTTGCGATGTCCATTACGTGGTTTATGGCATCTATGGTTGATCTGCCCTAACGGAAGCCGATTTGACTAGCCGAGAGGTTTATACCGTTCTTAAGTTCTTTTTTAATGCGACTTCAAAGTAGTTGTTCTAGCGGTTTCCCAGCAGCGTCTAGTACACATATTGGGCGGTAGGGAGAAGGTTTCCCTATTGGCTTGTTGCATTTTTTTATGAAAACTAGTTTCGCCTGTCTCCATCTATTTGGAAAAGTGCCTGTAAGTCAGTTTTCATTTAGAATTTCAAGCACGAGTTTTTGCCATTACCTTGACGGCTTTTGGAGGTTGGCCATCTGCTCCGTGCGTTCTGTCAATTTTTAGGCGCTACCTTGCTGCGTTTAACTCTTCCTCAGTGAACAGCAGAATTTCTCTAAGTTGCGGTTGTTCCCAGGTTGGTTTAGGATGGATAGTACTTTGCCAATCTCTAGGCTTTTGCTCATTGATAGTTGTTGGTTAGTCTGGCGGATGCGCAAGTTCCTCGTAGCTATTTTATAAGCATCCCACCAGGTGTCTTCTTCGATGCTTTTGCACAGCTTTTCCCAATGTGTTTTTTTTTCGGGAGGTATATTTCTCTATGAGAGAGGGGTAAGTGGAAGAGGCTGATCCCAAAATTTGGTCCATGGGTCACGGGAAGGCACAGAGAAGTTACCTACCACCTGACGCAGGCGCTGAGCGGCCACGGGTGCTTCAAAGACTACCTGCACATTATTGGACGTAAAGCAGACAACCAATGCGTTTATTGTGATAAGATAAGAGAAATCTTCGAATGCCCCAGGTGGTCTTTATAGAGGGAAATATGGACTTGCGTGCTCTTCACGTGATTTTCGGGGGATATTCCCTATTTATGAGGACATGGCAAGCACGTTCAGTTAACTTAACAAGTGGCCTACCTGGAAACTCACGGGCAGTTTGGAACTGCTTTTCGCATATCTTCAAGATGGCTTGGCGCCATCTTTGACTTTTCTTGATGTTCTTATGCCCCCATCCACGGTAGGAGATTGGGGGTTCATGTTGTTTTCAGTTGTCGTTGTCTATTTTGTTTTTTCCGTTTATCCTGTTCTTTCATGCTTAGTATGTCCCTTATCATGATTTATGTTGCCGACGAGTCTTCTTCACTCCTAAGCATTGTCTGCGTCAGTGTACAAGTTCCTAGAACTTTTTTTGTTTTTGAAGTATATTTCCCTCTCTAAAGACCATCTGGGGCATTCGAAGATTTATGACAATAAACGCAATGGTTGTCTGCTTTGCGCCCAATAATGTGCAGGTAGTCTTTGAATCACCCGTGGCCGCTCAGCGTCTACGTCAGATAATGGGAAACTTCTACGTACCTTCTCGTGACCCATGGACCCAATTTTGGGATCAGGAGTCTCATCCACTCAGCCCTTTGTGGCTTCCCAGTACTCTTGCCAACTTTCGAGCATTTAAGTCTTTGCCTAGTTCCTGTTTGTTTTCACGGCTCCTTTGTTTATAAAGCGTGTTTCTCTCTCTTCAACATGAAATTTTATATGAGCTATTCCGCAATAACGAGGGCAGCGTCCCCTGAGACGGTCCTATAAGCACTGGACACGCGTTGCACCATTTTTCGTTGCATGGATTGCAGTTTTTGCCTTTGATTTGCTCTCTCCATGGCTCTCTTCCAGATTGTCGTGGCTGAGAGCATAGCAAATTCGACAACTGAGCCCAAGAGCCTTCGTTTGGTGCACTTAGAGCCACCTACAGTTTTCATATGTTTTCCAAGTGCCAGCTTACCTAGCAGCAAGAACAATGTGCTGTCGGAAGGAAACATTTTTATCTATGATTACGCCTAAGTATTTAATGGTATTATTCTTTCGCTTTTTATTTTGAATGTGACTGGTCCTACCTTCATTCTACCTGTCAATAAAACCGCTTATGTCTTTTCTGGAGCGAACTTTAGCTCTTTTTTCTCCATCCAGTTGTCTATTAGTGCTATAGCTTTGTTTCCCCTTTTGGTGACTTTTGATTTCTGTTAATCCGGTGACGATTAGAGCAAAGTTGTTGGCGAAATTGACAGCCTCCACTTCCTCTGGCAGCTTCAGTTTAAGGACTCCATCATACAGAATGTTCCACAACGTTGCTCCCATTACTGAGCCTTGTGGAAGACCACTGTAGATCTGCCTTTCTGCGCTTTCACCTTTTGCGTCTATAATATTTTTTTGGTTGCAGAGGTAGCTGCTTACGAGTTTCAGGAGATATTAAGGGCAGTCTCTTGCTATTGACTCGTCAAGAATATTTGTCCAAGCAACAGAGTTGAAGGCGTTTTTAAAAGAAAATGTTCATGTAAAAGAGACCTGTTGACAACTCTAGACAATGTTGGAAAAGACAAGAAATTAATTATTTTTCGCGTTCAAACCATATTTTGATTATCTCTGGAATATTTTTTTAAGTATATAAGTTTTCTATGGTTTTCGGTTAAATAATTCTTAAAATATGTTTTTCTATTTTGCATCTATAATACAGTCATTAAAGCATCCATATGGGTTCGTTAATGGCTCGTCGAGTGCGATTAAATTTTCTCAATATGTATGGTTGGTCTGCCATAACGGAAGCCGATTTGACTATCCGAGAGGTTTATGCCGTTCTTAAGTTCTTCTTTGAGACGACTTCGGAGTAGTTGTTCCAGCGGTTTCCCAGCTGCGTCTAGTACACATATTGGGCGGTAGGAAGAAGGTTCTCCTATTGGCATGTTGCATTTTTTATGAGTTATTAAAGCACTGATATGGGTTCGTTAATGGCTCGATTAAATTTTCTCAATATGTATCGGCGATTTTTTATTTAAATATATTATCAAAATAGAAAAAATGGTATAACAAACTTGTTCATAAGTCGTCTTTCGCTCTTGCCCATTACAAAAACTCCTCGCTTCGCTCGTCGTTTTCTAAACATGGACGCCTGCTGAAAAATCGCGCTTATTGAACTCGTTCTTTAATATACTCTTTAGCATAATCGGTGTATAATTAAACGGGAATATCGTGGTTCCACTTTAACACTAGCATGTCTGAGTGTGTCGGAGAAGGAGGAAAATATTTGAAATATTTCATTATGTGTCGGGGATTGGAGAATGTTGCCGAGCGCCGGCTAATTGCGTTCTTTTCTAAATTCTAATCAGTCTCGGTGTGAATGAGAGGAAAATAATTTAAATATTTTCTTACGTGTCGGGGATTAACGAATTTTGCAGACTTCTGGTTAATTGCGTTCTTTTCTAAATTCCAATTAGCCTCAGTGTGAATGAGAAAGAGGTAATTTGGTTTAAAATATTTCACTCTATCGAGGATAAAATGAAATATTAATTGCGACCTTTTATAAATTCTAGTTTATCTCAGTGTGAAGGACAAGGAGGAACATATATTTCGTTCTTATCATTAATTGAAAAATTGTTAAAATCATTAACTGCGTCCTTTTCTAAATTCTGGTTTGTCTCACTGTGAAGGACAAGGAGGAAAATATGTTTTAAATAGTTCGTTCTTATCATTAATTGGAAAATTGTTAAAAAACATTAATTGCTTCCTTTTCTAAATTTAGGTTTGTCTCTATGTGACGGACAAGGAGGAAAATAAGTTTTAAATATTTCGTTCTTATCATTAATTGAAAACTTGTTAAAATCATTAATTGCGTCCTTTTCTAAATCCTGGTTTGTCTCAGTGTGAAGGACAAGGAGGAAAATATGTTTAAAATATTTCGTTTTGATCACTAATTGAAAAATTGTTAAAATCATTAATTGCGTCCTTTTCTAAATTTAGGTTTGTCTCTATGTGACGGACAAGGAGAAAAATAAGTTTGAAATATTTCGTTCTTATCATTAATTGAAAACTTGTTAAAATTATTAATTGCGTCCTTTTCTAAATTCTGGTTTGTTTAAGTGTGACGGACAAGAAGGAAAATATGTTTAATATATTTAGTTCTTATCATTAATTGAAAAACTGTTAAAATCATTAATTGCGTCCTTTTCCAAATCCTGGTTTGACCCACTGTGAATGACAAGGAGGAATATATGTTTAAAATGTTTCGTTCTTATCACTAATAGAAGAATTGTTAAAATCATTAATTGCGTCCTTTTCTAAATTCTGGTTTGTCTCACTGTGAAGGACAAGGAGGAAAATATGTTTAAAATATTTAGTTCTTATCGAGGTTGAGAAATATCGCATTTTTCGGTTATTTTCGTCCTTTTCAAATTTCTGAAGTTTTAGTGCGAAGAACAAGGAGAAAAGTATTTTTGTCGAGTCTACAAAAAAAAAAAACAATTTGGTGCTAATCGCATCCTCTTCCAAATTCCGGTCTATTTAAGTGTGAAAAACAATTCCATCCCTAATTATATCGTGCAGAGTTCTTTGCATCGATGAGGGTGCGAGGTCTATGTAACCCCACGCTAAACAGGGTGTGAGGTCTATGTAGCCCCACGCTAAACAGGGTGTGTGGTCTATGTAGCTTCACGCTAAACAGGCCGGGAGGTCTACGTAGCCCCACGCTAAACAGGGTGTGAGGTCTATGTAGCCCCACGCTAAACAGGGTGTGAGGTCTATGTAGTCCCACTGTTATGATATTTACTGTGTAGATATCATATTATTTAAAACCCATTATAATATCAGCAGTGTGCAACTAAACAATTAATATTGTTTAGATACTTTAACGACTTCCAAAGTCCCTTCCCGGCCTTGTCCAATCCAAATAACATTCGAAACACAATCACAACATAACGACAATCTATTTCCTGACTTCCTAGTATAAACACCAGAACGCCCTCCACACCAAGTCATTCAAGAAGGGTCAGTCATGAAGAGACAGTCCGTAATCAGTATATAGTAAGCAAAGTGAAAACCTGTAAAGTATATATAAATTGTGTATGACCTAATAAAACCCCGTATAGTTAAACAAACTACTTCTATTTTGACTCCGTGCCCATTGCAACCCAGAAATAACAACTAGGAAACTCAACTGGTGAGTTGCAAGCTCAAAACCAACTCACTCCCTTTGCTGGAAGATCGTCCACAGCTCAAGGCCTCGATCTGGTGCCCAATCTCTCAGAATACAAGGAGCAAATGGTGGCAGCATTGCAACCATAACATTGGTGGCAGCATCGCAACCATAACACCACGCTAAAGAGGGTGTGAGGTCTATATAGCCCCACGCTAAATAGGGTGTGAGGTCTACATAGCCCCACGCTAAACAGGGTGTGAGGTCTATATAGCCTCACGCTAAACAGGGAGTGAGGTCTATGTAGCCCCACGCTAAAGATGGTGTGAGGTCTATGTAGCCCCATGCTAAACAGGGAGTGAGGTCTATGTAATCCCACGCTAACACTAAACAGGATGTAGGTCTATGTAACCCCACGCTAAACAGGCTGTGAGGTCTATGTAGCCCCTCGCTAAACAGGATGTTAGATCTATGTAACCCCACGCTATACAGGATGTGTATGTAGTCTATGTAGTCCAGCGCTAAACAGGATGTGAGGTCTATTTTCATCCACTTTCCGTTCACTTTAAAAAAGATATATTCCAAAACTTTCCACGAGGATAAAATAAAAATATCGCGGAATTTCCCCCAATTTCGTCCCCTTTCCAGTCCCACAAGCAAAATTAAGCCGCCCAAATAAGATCTCATTTTTCGAATCAAGAAAAGATTATTTGCGACAAAAGTAACGACACAAAGACGACGCAAACACAATGCGAATTTTTCCCCCTTATTCCCTGTCCCTATCCCCTTCTGTTTGCTTTCGCACAAAAGGGAATGACAATACAATTTCGCACAAACCTTTAAAACAATACAATTACGAACAATATTAACGAAGAAGGCTTGACACACACAATTAACAGACAGAAGATCAGAGAGGAATTAGAGATATAGATACGACTAGATAGGTTAGATTAGCCAGAAAAGATTCAACGGAT
Source organism: Phosphuga atrata (assembly GCA_944588485.1). Lineage (NCBI taxonomy): Eukaryota > Metazoa > Arthropoda > Insecta > Coleoptera > Silphidae > Phosphuga > Phosphuga atrata. The sequence goes on along the minus strand of OX155902.1, from coordinate 57,456,633 downwards.
AACGCTAGAACGAGAAGGCTGGACAGGCAAGACTAGACAGACAAGACTAGACAGAGAAGAGTAGGCTGACAAGACTAAACTAACAAGACTAGACATACAAGACTAGACAGACTAATCAGACGACAATTCTCTACTCTGTAATTCTATTTGGTTTCTGGTCCTAATAGCCAAAGTTAAGGGTGTTGAAAACGATACAAAGCTCTGTTTCAATATCAACTCGAGGGTTGAAGGACCAAATTAGTGGTCCCTGTAATGAGGACACTCCGGGCAATAAAGAACTTCATAGTCATTGACTAAGCACCAAAACCTCCAACTACAACCCAACTATCCACACAAATATAAGAAAAGAGAAAGAAGACAGATTATTCTTGTACGTCTAGTCTTGTTCGTCTAGTCATGTCCGTCTAGTCATGTCTGTCTAATCTTGTCTGTCTAGACTAGTCTGTCTAGTCTTCTCTGTTTAGTCTTGTCTGTCTAGTCTTGTCTGTCTAGTCTTGTCTGTCTAGTCTTGTTTGTCTAGTCTTGTCTGTCTAGTCTTGTCTGTCTAGTCTTGTCTGTCTAGTCTTGTCTGTCTAGTCTTGTCTGTCTAGTCTTGTCTGTCTAGTCTTGTCTGTCTAGTCTTGTCTGTCTAGTCTTGTCTGTCTAGTCTTGTCTGTCTAGTCTTGTCTGTCTAGTCTTGTCTGTCTAGTCTTGTCTGTGTAGTCTTGTCTGTCTAGTCTTGTCTGTCTAGTCTTGTCTGTCTAGTCTCGTCTGTCTAGTCTTGTCTGTCTAGTCTTGTCTGTCTAGTCTTGTCTGTCTAGTCTTGTCTGTCTAGTCTTGTCTGTCTAGTCTTGTCTGTCTAGTCTTGTCTGTCTAGTCTTGTCTGTCTAGTCTTGTCTGTCTAGTCTTGTCTGTCTAGTCTTGTCTGTCTAGTCTTGTCTGTCTAGTCTTGTCTGTCTATTCTTGTCTGTCTAGTCTTGTCGGTCTAGTATTGTCTGTCTAGTCTTGTCTGTCTAGTCTTGTCTGTCTAGTCTTGTCTGTCTAGTCTTGTCTGTCTAGTCTTGTCTGTCTAGTCTTGTCTGTCTAGTCTTGTCTGTCTAGTCTTGTCTGTCTAGTCTTGTCTGTCTAGTCTTGTCTGTCTAGTCTTGTCTGTCTAGTCTTGTCTGTCTAGTCTTGTCTGTCTAGTCTTGTCTGTCTAGTCTTGTCTGTCTAGTCTTGTCTGTCTAGTCTTGTCTGTCTAGTCTTGTCTGTCTAGTCTTGTCTGTCTAGTCTTGTCTGTCTAGTCTTGTCTGTCTAGTCTTGTCTGTCTAGTCTTGTCTGTCTAGTCTTGTCTGTCTAGTCTTGTCTGTCTAGTCTTGTCTGTCTAGTCTTGTCTGTCTAGTCTTGTCTGTCTAGTCTTGTCTGTCTAGTCTTGTCTGTCTAGTCTTGTCTGTCTAGTCTTGTCTGTCTAGTCTTGTCTGTCTAGTCTTGTCTGTCTAGTCTTGTCTGTCTAGTCTTGTCTGTCTAGTCTTGTCTGTCTAGTCTTGTCTGTCTAGTCTTGTCTGTCTAGTCTTGTCTGTCTAGTCTTGTCTGTCTAGTCTTGTCTGTCTAGTCTTGTCTGTCTAGTCTTGTCTGTCTAGTCTTGTCTGTCTAGTCTAGTCTTGTCTGTCTAGTCTTGTCTGTCTAGTCTTGTCTGTCTAGTCTTGTCTGTCTAGTCTTGTCTGTCTAGTCTTGTCTGTCTAGTCTTGTCTGTCTAGTCTTGTCTGTCTAGTCTTGTCTGTCTAGTCTTGTCTGTCTAGTCTTGTCTGTCTAGTCTTGTCTGTCTAGTCTTGTCTGTCTAGTCTTGTCTGTCTAGTCTTGTCTGTCTAGTCTTGTCTGTCTAGTCTTGTCTGTCTAGTCTTGTCTGTCTAGTCTTGTCTGTCTAGTCTTGTCTGTCTAGTCTTGTCTGTCTAGTCTTGTCTGTGTAGTCTTGTCTGTCTAGTCTTGTCTGTCTAGTCGCTAGTCTTGTCGTCTGTCTAGTCTTGTCTGTCTAGTCTTGTCTGTCTAGTCTTGTCTGTCTAGTCTTGTCTGTCTAGTCTTGTCTGTCTAGTCTTGTCTGTCTAGTCTTGTCTGTCTAGTCTTGTCTGTCTAGTCTTGTCTGTCTAGTCTTGTCTGTCTAGTCTTGTCTGTCTAGTCTTGTCTGTCTAGTCTTGTCTGTCTAGTCTTGTCTGTCTAGTCTTGTCTGTCTATTCTTGTCTGTCTAGTCTTGTCGGTCTAGTCTTGTCTGTCTAGTCTTGTCTGTCTAGTCTTGTCTGTCTAGTCTTGTCTGTCTAGTCTTGTCTGTCTAGTCTTGTCTGTCTAGTCTTGTCTGTCTAGTCTTGTCTGTCTAGTCTTGTCTGTCTAGTCTTGTCTGTCTAGTCTTGTCTGTCTAGTCTTGTCTGTCTAGTCTTGTCTGTCTAGTCTTGTCTGTCTAGTCTTGTCTGTCTAGTCTTGTCTGTCTAGTCTTGTCTGTCTAGTCTTGTCTGTCTAGTCTTGTCTGTCTAGTCTTGTCTGTCTAGTCTTGTCTGTCTAGTCTTGTCTGTCTAGTCTTGTCTGTCTAGTCTTGTCTGTCTAGTCTTGTCTGTCTAGTCTTGTCTGTCTAGTCTTGTCTGTCTAGTCTTGTCTGTCTAGTCTTGTCTGTCTAGTCTTGTCTGTCTAGTCTTGTCTGTCTAGTCTTGTCTGTCTAGTCTTGTCTGTCTAGTCTTGTCTGTCTAGTCTTGTCTGTCTAGTCTTGTCTGTCTAGTCTTGTCTGTCTAGTCTTGTCTGTCTAGTCTTGTCTGTCTAGTCTTGTCTGTCTAGTCTTGTCTGTCTAGTCTTGTCTGTCTAGTCTTGTCTGTCTAGTCTTGTCTGTCTAGTCTTGTCTGTCTAGTCTTGTCTGTCTAGTCTTGTCTGTCTAGTCTTGTCTGTCTAGTCTTGTCTGTCTAGTCTTGTCTGTCTAGTCTTGTCTGTCTAGTCTTGTCTGTCTAGTCTTGTCTGTCTAGTCTTGTCTGTCTAGTCTTGTCTGTCTAGTCTTGTCTGTCTAGTCTTGTCTGTCTAGTCTTGTCTGTCTAGTCTTGTCTGTCTAGTCTTGTCTGTCTAGTCTTGTCTGTCTAGTCTTGTCTGTCTAGTCTTGTCTGTCTAGTCTTGTCTGTCTAGTCTTGTCTGTCTAGTCTTGTCTGTCTAGTCTTGTCTGTCTAGTCTTGTCTGTCTAGTCTTGTCTGTCTAGTCTTGTCTGTCTAGTCTTGTCTGTCTAGTCTTGTCTGTCTAGTCTTGTCTGTCTAGTCTTGTCTGTCTAGTCTTGTCTGTCTAGTCTTGTCTGTCTAGTCTTGTCTGTCTAGTCTTGTCTGTCTAGTCTTGTCTGTCTAGTCTTGTCTGTCTAGTCTTGTCTGTCTAGTCTTGTCTGTCTAGTCTTGTCTGTCTAGTCTTGTCTGTCTAGTCTTGTCTGTCTAGTCTTGTCTGTCTAGTCTTGTCTGTCTAGTCTGTCTAGTCTTGTCTGTCTAGTCTTGTCTGTCTAGTCTTGTCTTGTCTGTCTAGTCTTGTCTGTCTAGTCTTAATTTTATAGATTTATTGCTCAACAGTGTCAAGACCAATTACAGAGCATTACATAAATTGCTACATTTAAATCTAAAGAGATGTAAAACATGTGAAAACGTAAATCAAAATATATACAAACAATTTTGCACTAATAAAATAAAAACAGTAATACAGGAATTTCTTGATATAGTATAGTCAAAGTATAACAAAGAATAGTCAAAGACAAAAAACATAAGCACAGAAAAAAAAGCAAATCAAAAGTACAAGGTCAAAATATAAAACAATGGTATACACATTGTATACTAAATGGTATACTAAAAAATTAAAAAATATGAAATTAATAAATATGAAAGAACAGTTTAATTTTTTATAAAAAACACATACACATTGCAGTTTGCAATGGAAGAGGGTGCTAATTTGTAAGGCTTTTGATAGCACTCGATTTAAAATCTTTAAACGAACCAAAAATGTCAGAATCGGAGCTGATTGAGTTATAGGTTGAGCAAATGTTATACAGGGGTGGTATCAAGGCTATAGGGCCCCCATATGAATCATTATAAAATGAGTCTGTCTGACGACTAGCAGCTCTGGGCACCAGAAAATTCAAATTATTGACGATCTCAGGAGAGTCAAGGACGCTATGAACGGCCTTGAACAAAAAGACCAGACCCGCTAGTGATCGTCGAGTCTTTAGTGACAAAAACCCAAACTCAACCAGCAACAATGAGTGGTCGACGTGAAGAGGAGGAGGACCTCCGGACGATTTAAACCAGAGGAATTTTAAAAATTTTCTCTGAATCATCTCCAACGCAGTAACATATTTTTTAAAATGGGGGGTCCCAAATAATTGAGCCATACTCTAAAATTGATCTAACAAAACTGTGGTAGAGTACCCTGAGCGCCAAGTTATTATTAAAATTGCGTGAATTGCGTATTATGAATCCAAGAGCCCTTGCAGCCTTGGACACTGTTGACAGGATGTGTTGCACAAACGAAAGATGCCAATCAAATATAACACCAAGATCCTTGACTGACTCGCAGCGATCAAGACAAACATTAAACAGAGTATACCTGAACTCAAGCGGTTGTTGAAGCCGAGTGAAAGAAACAATTTTGCACTTGCCAAGGTTTAGATCCAACTTATTGTCATCACACCATCTCTCCAGAATATTAAGGTTGGCTTGTAAAATGGAACAGTCAACAGGGTGCTTTATAGCCATAAATATCTTAAGATCATCGGCAAATAATAAATGAGGAGAGGATAGAGAAGCACTCAAGTCATTAATGAATAAATTAAATAACATCGGCCCAAGGTTGGATCCCTGAGGAACACCAGAGGTGGCTACGAATTCAGCAGAAGAAAATCCACCGTGAAAAACGAACTGCATTCTATCCGCTAGGTAGGAAGATAATAATATAACAAGATTATTGTCAAAGCCAAAAGAATGCAGCTTATTAATAACGACTGAATGATCTATGCAGTCGAATGCTTTAGCAAAGTCTGTATAGATGCAATCTACCTGCCCCCTTGCAGCAATAACTGGAGTAACATACTGAGTGAAGGCTACCAAGTTTGTCACCGTTGAACGACCCTTCATGAATCCATGTTGTTTAGTGGAGATAAGATGTTTGATACGAGGGAAGATGGAGTTAAAAAGGATAGATTCAAAGATTTTGGAAAAATTGGAAATTATGGCGATGGGACGATAGTTCTTAATATCAGACTGTAAGCCAGATTTAAGGATTGGACAAATCTTTGTAGATTTCCAAATAGCTGGAAACGTGCCTTCATGCAGGATCTTGTTAAAAAGTTTGGTGAGTGGAGGCGCAAAAATATGCGCACAGTCCCGAAGTAGGAATGCTGGAATCAGATCAGCACCGCTGGTCAAGTTACATTTGGCTCGCTTGAGAGTTGATAACACCTCATCTTCAGTAACCTTAGTAAAGCTGATCAGTGGAAGATTCAGACCAGAGACATCCGAAAAGCTAGTATTAGGAGAGGAGGGTCTAAACACTCCCTTAAAGTAGCTGGCAAAACCGTCAACAATAGACTGTGGAGTGTTAAAGGTGCAACTTTCCAAAAACATTTCTCCCGGTATACGGCTTTGACGCTTTTTGGATCTAATAAATGTCCAGAAACGTTTGGGATCAGCGGAAATATTATTGGCTGACTCCGATATGAAGTTAGAGAAGGCGGTCCTTATTTGTAACTTAACCAACGTTCTGATGTGCTTGAACCTTGAGTAGTCAAGTAAAGATTTAGATTTTTTATAAGCATGATGAAGAGCACGTTTCCTACGCAGAGTATCAATAATGGAGGGTGAAAACCACGTAGGATAGGTCGATCGAGAAGAGGATCGAGGCGGAACAAATTTATCTAGAATAGAATAAAGGCAGGAGTAAAATGTATCTAAAAGTTCACTTGATGATTTGTTGGACTCTTCAATTACAGTAAAGTCAGTATTACTAAGGGTCAGGTAGAGCGCCGGAAGATCGGCACGGCGGAAATTGTATGACTTGCTGTTGGGATGTAACCGATTATTTTGTGTAAAATTAGACGTGCCTTGGCTGGCATGGATCGTAAAAGATGCCAATAAGGCGGGATGATAGGGATCCTCAGGGACAACAGGGCAATGTTCCTTAATAACGTCTGCGCTCAAATTACTAAAAACCAGATCTAGCATATTATCGCCAGAATTCGTGATAGTATTCACTTGCTTAAGGCTACACAGAGAAATAAAATTGTCGATCGAGGTGGATTTTCTAGGGGCTAGGTTACACTGTGAAAGATTAAAGTCACCGGCTATGACAATGTTATCATAAGTGCATGACATAATGAAGACTTCGAGATGTTCAAAAAAGGACTCGAAATTCAAAATCGAGGTATTGGGAGGGATATAAATGCACACCATTAAGCATTTCAAAGAACCAATAAAACAGGTGCAAACAACCATATCGATAGTATGGAATAAGTTCGAGATAAGTACAGTGTCAACAGGGTTCGAGTTAAAACGCTTGTTGTTGGTAGCAATAAGAACTCCACCTCCTCTAGTGAGACCTGATTTGGAGAAGTTACGATCAGACCTAAATATCGTAAATGTTGGTGGCATCAATTCACTGTTCAGCACGTTATCGTGAAGCCAAGTTTCAGTGCAGAAGACAAAGTCAAAATCGTGGTCGTACATTGCTGGATATATTAAATCGAACTTAGTGTTGAGACCTCGGACATTTTGATAATACATACTGAATTTCAGACCAGTCAAGAGAGATTGTTTTCCTCTAAAAAAGGAGTAGAAGATTTATCACTAATACCGTCTGCTACTATGTTAGCGACCCCAGTCGAAGTCAGATTGCCTACAGAATTAGGGAGTTCCCGTATAGGTTTTGATCTAGGTAAGTGTACGAATTCCCTGATGGTAATGTTAACAGGCCACTTCCCTGGGTCAAGGAATCTGGTCACGTCAGTCTCATTCAATCCCACCTTGAACGTGCTATACCTACTACTAGAAAGTAGACACTTACAATAACAGTCCTGAACGTTCAAGGTGGTCCGGATAAACGTCAGCAATTGTGATTCACTTGTATCAGGGGAGCAGTTGCTAAGATGATACCAGGCTCGTTTCTTGCGAGCTGCCGCACGAAGAAGATTTGAGGAGCCTGTACCCAAGAGTACAGGTTTTTGTGCGAAGGAAATCGACTCACTCCTGGAACAGCTTAAGTGATTTCTGCTGGGTTTAGGATTACGTGGGCTAGACTCGACGATAATAGATTCATTAGCCACAGCAGTAGAATTATCACGAAAAGAGTTCGACAGTCCGCAGCCGCTGAAAGACTGCGTTGAACGCACATGGGGTATATTGGGTTCGCTTGAAGTTGCAGAAGGACAAGGGCAAGTGGAGGCAGACACGTTGGATGAAGTTTGGGATAATGTACTCACAGGATTAGATGCTAAGTGACCATTTATGACAAGATCTTTGAGCTCCTTAAGTTCGCTAACGAAAACGTTGAAGTTAGGGGACATATTCTTGTTAATGACGTCTAGTTTAGAACCGTTGTTATTAGATAAAAGTAGCTTGAGTTCAACTATAGTCTGCTTGAGAGATGCTACCTCATCTTTAAGATTCTTCATTTCAATAATTACATCGGAAAGATCGCAATTATCTAGAATAACAGAATCCGTAGATGGGGTGCAACCACTCCCAAATCTGTGCTTGTCACAAATGACGGTATTTGCATCAACTGAAATAAAGTTTTTGGATTTAGAACAACCCCTATGGAAGATGAGTTTGCATTCACTGCAATTAACAATAGACAATGAGGCAGTTTTTTTGCACTTGGCACATTTAGTGGATTGGGTAGCTCTCTCTACAGTACCGCCAAAATTCATTTTGTGAAAGCAGAACAAAGAATACCAACAAAAGGAAACTAACACAACAAAATAACGCCTGCAACAAACAGGGGAATGAGTTTACCTTCTGATCAAAATGTTCAAAGTGTTTCATGCACTAAAAGTTAAAACGTTTTAAAAATTTAAGAATTAGAAAAATAAAATTAAAAAAAAAATTAAAAAAAATTATAATAATAACAATAATAATAAAAACAAGATTAAAAATTAGAAAAAAAATTAATGAAAAAAAGAAAATATATATATATATATATATATATATATATACATATATATATATACATACATACATACATACATATACACACACATATATATATACACACACAAATAAATAAAAATAATGATTAAAATAATAAATATAATTAATAAAATAAATAAGTAAAAGTTTATGTTTAAGAATCTTCTTTCTTCTTCATACCCTTGACTCTCCCTCTTCTTTAATCCCTCGACTATCCCTCTTCTTAAATCCCTCGGCACTCCCTCTACTAGAATCCCAAGACTCTCTCTCTTCTTTAAACTTCGTTATTCACGTTTCCTTCATTGAACCATTCACTTGAGTTCATTTATCTTTATATTCTCTTAGTGAGATATACTTATCTTATCTTCGCACCGTTCACAGGTTCCACAGATATGGAATTCGAATGTGTTTAAGAAAGTCAAAAAAGAAATGAAATGAAATGAAATCAATTTAACTTAAAACCATAGCAGTTTATCGCACATATATATTCACACTTTATGCAATTAAGACAATAATTGAACACTACATTATTTCGATGATATATTTATTATGCTTATAATAACACACACTTAGCACTAATTAACTAATTAACTAACCATAAAAACTAGGGGAGTCCAACTCAACTAAGCATTCACCTTTTGGGAAACAAATACAATAATTGAACACCACATCACAACGTTGATTAACTATGATAATGATGATTAACAGGCTTAAGCATAAATTAGCGAATAAATTAAATTAAAACAACAACACGATTAAAAGAGCAGAATCTAAACGAGCTCGCGAGCACACGACTCAACCTTCGGGCGGTCTAAACGTGAACGATAGTCTTGTCTGTCTAGTCTTGTCTGTCTAGTCTTGTCTGTCTAGTCTTGTCTGTCTAGTCTTGTCTGTCTAGTCTTGTCTGTCTAGTCTTGTCTGTCTAGTCTTGTCTGTCTAGTCTTGTCTGTCTAGTCTTGTCTGTCTAGTCTTGTCTGTCTAGTCTTGTCTGTCTAGTCTTGTCTGTCTAGTCTTGTCTGTCTAGTCTTGTCTGTCTAGTCTTGTCTGTCTAGTCTTGTCTGTCTAGTCTTGTCTGTCTAGTCTTGTCTGTCTAGTCTTGTCTGTCTAGTCTTGTCTGTCTAGTCTTGTCTGTCTAGTCTTGTCTGTCTAGTCTTGTCTGTCTAGTCTTGTCTGTCTAGTCTTGTCTGTCTAGTCTTGTCTGTCTAGTCTTGTCTGTCTAGTCTTGTCTGTCTAGTCTTGTCTGTCTAGTCTTGTCTGTCTAGTCTTGTCTGTCTAGTCTTGTCTGTCTAGTCTTGTCTGTCTAGTCTTGTCTGTCTAGTCTTGTCTGTCTAGTCTTGTCTGTCTAGTCTTGTCTGTCTAGTCTTGTCTGTCTAGTCTTGTCTGTCTAGTCTTGTCTGTCTAGTCTTGTCTGTCTAGTCTTGTCTGTCTAGTCTTGTCTGTCTAGTCTTGTCTGTCTAGTCTTGTCTGTCTAGTCTTGTCTGTCTAGTCTTGTCTGTCTAGTCTTGTCTGTCTAGTCTTGTCTGTCTAGTCTTGTCTGTCTAGTCTTGTCTGTCTAGTCTTGTCTGTCTAGTCTTGTCTGTCTAGTCTTGTCTGTCTAGTCTTGTCTGTCTAGTCTTGTCTGTCTAGTCTTGTCTGTCTAGTCTTGTCTGTCTAGTCTTGTCTGTCTAGTCTTGTCTGTCTAGTCTTGTCTGTCTAGTCTTGTCTGTCTAGTCTTGTCTGTCTAGTCTTGTCTGTCTAGTCTTGTCTGTCTAGTCTTGTCTGTCTAGTCTTGTCTGTCTAGTCTTGTCTGTCTAGTCTTGTCTGTCTAGTCTTGTCTGTCTAGTCTTGTCTGTCTAGTCTTGTCTGTCTAGTCTTGTCTGTCTAGTCTTGTCTGTCTAGTCTTGTCTGTCTAGTCTTGTCTGTCTAGTCTTGTCTGTCTAGTCTTGTCTGTCTAGTCTTGTCTGTCTAGTCTTGTCTGTCTAGTCTTGTCTGTCTAGTCTTGTCTGTCTAGTCTTGTCTGTCTAGTCTTGTCTGTCTAGTCTTGTCTGTCTAGTCTTGTCTGTCTAGTCTTGTCTGTCTAGTCTTGTCTGTCTAGTCTTGTCTGTCTAGTCTTGTCTGTCTAGTCTTGTCTGTCTAGTCTTGTCTGTCTAGTCTTGTCTGTCTAGTCTTGTCTGTCTAGTCTTGTCTGTCTAGTCTTGTCTGTCTAGTCTTGTCTGTCTAGTCTTGTCTGTCTAGTCTTGTCTGTCTAGTCTTGTCTGTCTAGTCTTGTCTGTCTAGTCTTGTCTGTCTAGTCTTGTCTGTCTAGTCTTGTCTGTCTAGTCTTGTCTGTCTAGTCTTGTCTGTCTAGTCTTGTCTGTCTAGTCTTGTCTGTCTAGTCTTGTCTGTCTAGTCTTGTCTGTCTAGTCTTGTCTGTCTAGTCTTGTCTGTCTAGTCTTGTCTGTCTAGTCTTGTCTGTCTAGTCTTGTCTGTCTAGTCTTGTCTGTCTAGTCTTGTCTGTCTAGTCTTGTCTGTCTAGTCTTGTCTGTCTAGTCTTGTCTGTCTAGTCTTGTCTGTCTAGTCTTGTCTGTCTAGTCTTGTCTGTCTAGTCTTGTCTGTCTAGTCTTGTCTGTCTAGTCTTGTCTGTCTAGTCTTGTCTGTCTAGTCTTGTCTGTCTAGTCTTGTCTGTCTAGTCTTGTCTGTCTAGTCTTGTCTGTCTAGTCTTGTCTGTCTAGTCTTGTCTGTCTAGTCTTGTCTGTCTAGTCTTGTCTGTCTAGTCTTGTCTGTCTAGTCTTGTCTGTCTAGTCTTGTCTGTCTAGTCTTGTCTGTCTAGTCTTGTCTGTCTAGTCTTGTCTGTCTAGTCTTGTCTGTCTAGTCTTGTCTGTCTAGTCTTGTCTGTCTAGTCTTGTCTGTCTAGTCTTGTCTGTCTAGTCTTGTCTGTCTAGTCTTGTCTGTCTAGTCTTGTCTGTCTAGTCTTGTCTGTAGTCTTGTCTGTCTAGTCTTGTCTGTCTAGTCTTGGTCTGTCTAGTCTGTCTAGTCTTGTCTGTCTAGTCTTGTCTGTCTAGTCTTGTCTTGTCTGTCTAGTCTTGTCTGTCTAGTCTTGTCTGTCTAGTCTTGTCTGTCTAGTCTTGTCTGTCTAGTCTTGTCTGTCTAGTCTTGTCTGTCTAGTCTTGTCTGTCTAGTCTTGTCTGTCTAGTCTTGTCTGTCTAGTCTTGTCTGTCTAGTCTTGTCTGTCTAGTCTTGTCTGTCTAGTCTTGTCTGTCTAGTCTTGTCTGTCTAGTCTTGTCTGTCTAGTCTTGTCTGTCTAGTCTTGTCTGTCTAGTCTTGTCTGTCTAGTCTTGTCTGTCTAGTCTTGTCTGTCTAGTCTTGTCTGTCTAGTCTTGTCTGTCTAGTCTTGTCTGTCTAGTCTTGTCTGTCTAGTCTTGTCTGTCTAGTCTTGTCTGTCTAGTCTTGTCTGTCTAGTCTTGTCTGTCTAGTCTTGTCTGTCTAGTCTTGTCTGTCTAGTCTTGTCTGTCTAGGTCTTGTCTGTCTAGTCTTGTCTGTCTAGTCTTGTCTGTCTAGTCTTGTCTGTCTAGTCTTGTCTGTCTAGTCTTGTCTGTCTAGTCTTGTCTGTCTAGTCTTGTCTGTCTAGTCTTGTCTGTCTAGTCTTGTCTGTCTAGTCTTGTCTGTCTAGTCTTGTCTGTCTAGTCTTGTCTGTCTAGTCTTGTCTGGTCTAGTCTTGTCTGTCTAGTCTTGTCTGTCTAGTCTTGTCTGTCTAGTCTTGTCTGTCTAGTCTTGTCTGTCTAGTCTTGTCTGTCTAGTCTTGTCTGTCTAGTCTTGTCTGTCTAGTCTTGTCTGTCTAGTCTTGTCTGTCTAGTCTTGTCTGTCTAGTCTTGTCTGTCTAGTCTTGTCTGTCTAGTCTTGTCTGTCTAGTCTTGTCTGTCTAGTCTGTCTGTCCTTGTCTAGTCTTGTCTGTCTAGTCTTGTCTGTCTAGTCTTGTCTGTCTAGTCTTGTCTGTCTAGTCGGTCTGTCTAGTCTTGTCTGTCTAGTCTTGTCTGTCTAGTCTTGTCTGTCTAGTCTTGTCTGTCTAGTCTTGTCTGTCTAGTCTTGTCTGTCTAGTCTTGTCTGTCCAGTCTTGTCTGTCCAGTCTTGTCTGTCTAGTCTTGTCTGTCCAGTCTTGTCTGTCCAGTCTTGTCTGTCTAGTCCTTGTCTGTCTAGTCTTGTCTGTCTAGTCTTGTCTGTCCAGTCTGTCTGCTAGTCTTGTCTGTCTAGTCTTGTCTGTCTAGTCTTGTCTGTCTAGTCTTGTCTGTCTAGTCTTGTCTGTCTAGTATTGTCGTAGTCTTGTCTGTCTAGTCTTGTCTGTCTAGTCTTGTCTGTCTAGTCTTGTCTGTCTAGTCTTGTCTGTCTAGTCTTGTCTGTCTAGTCTTGTCTGTCTAGTCTTGTCTGTCTAGTCTTGTCTGTCTAGTCTTCTGTCTGTCTAGTCTTGTCTGTCTATTCTTGTCTGTCTAGTCTTGTCTGTCTAGTCTTGTCTGTCTAGTCTTGTCTGTCTAGTCTTTGTCCTGTCTAGTCTTGTCTGTCTAGTCTTGTCTGTCTAGTCTTGTCTGTCTAGTCTTGTCTGTCTAGTCTTGTCTGTCTAGTCTTGTCTGTCTAGTCTTGGTCTGTCTAGTCTTGTCTGTCTAGTCTTGTCTGTCTAGTCTTGTCTGTCTGGGTCTTGTCTCTGTCTAGTCTTGTCTGTCTAGGTCTTGTCTGTCTAGTCTTGTCTGTCTAGTCTTGTCTGTCTAGTCTTGTCTGTCTAGTCGTGTCTGTCTAGTCTTGTCTGTCTAGTCTTGTCTGTCTAGTCTTGTCTGTCTAGTCTTGTCTGTCTAGTCTTGTCTGTCTAGTCTTGTCTGTCTAGTCTTGTCTGTCTAGTCTTGTCTGTCTAGTCTTGTCTGTCTAGTCTTGTCTGTCTAGTCTTGTCTGTCTAGTCTTGTCTGTCTAGTCTTGTCTGTCTAGTCTTGTCTGTCTAGTCTTGTCTGTCTAGTCTTGTCTGTCTAGTCTTGTCTGTCTAGTCTTGTCTGTCTAGTCTTGTCTGTCTAGTCTTGTCTGTCTAGTCTTGTCTGTCTAGTCTTGTCTGTTTAGTCTTGTCTGTGTAGTCTCTATGGAGCAATCTATTTAATCCTATCAAAGTTTATATTAATCCAAATGTTGCAATAAAGACCGAACACGAAAAGTTTGAGCTTTCCCCGAAGACGGCCGTAACGGCCGGCGAGGGTTAAATGTCTCCGACCGCGAGATGATTCATTGCCCGCCTTGATTAATGGTCTCCGACTATTTGTTTGGACGGCCCTTAGCCCCCCAGCGGGCGCGAATGTTATTACGCTCTACAAAGGCTTCGATCGGCGGCGAAACGTCCCATTCAAGCCACAAAGACGAAACGGATGTTAAAATGGATAGAGAAAGTCAACACAAGACTATACACACATTACCAGAGTATCTATTTACATATCTGTTATCTCCATACTGTTCATCTCTTACATCTCCTCTATGTCCTATTATCTAGAGTATCTACATATCTGTTATGTCCTCTCTGTTCATCCCTTACATCTCCTCTCTGTTCTATTATTTGTTATCTACATATCTATTATCTTTTCTCTGTACATCTCTTACATCTCCTCTCTGTTCTATTATTTGTTATCTAGAGTATCTACATATCTAGAGTATTTACGTATCTGTTATCTCTCCTCTGTTTATCTCTCACATCTCCTCTCTGTTCTATTGCTCGTTATCTAGAATATCTACATATTTAGAGTATCTTCGTAACTGTTATCTTTTCTCTGTTTATCTGTTACATCTCCTTTCTGTTCTATTATATGTTCTCTAGAGTATCTACATATCTAGAGTATTTACATATCTGTTATCTCTTCTATGTTCATCTCTTACATCTCTTCTCTGTTCTATTGTTTGTTATCTAGAGTATCTACATATCTAGAGTGTCTACATGTCTAGAGTATCTACATATCTCTTCTCTGTGCATCTGTTACATCTCCTTTCTGTTCTGTTATATGTTATCTAGAGTATCCACTTATCTAGAGTATCTACATAGCTGTTATCTCTTCTATGTTCATCTCTTACATCTCTCTCTTCTATTGTTTGTTGTCTAGAGTATCTACATATCTAGAGTATCTACATATCTCTTCTCTGTTCATCTATTACATCTCCTCTATGTCCTATTATCTGTTATCTAGAGTATCTACATATCTGTTATCTCCTCTCTGTTCATCTCTTACATCTGCTCTCTGTTCTATTATTTGTTATCTACAGTATCTACATATCTGTTATTTCTTCTCTGTTTATCTCTTACATCTCCTCTCTGTTCTATATTAAGCAGCAGCAAGATGCAGTATTTAATGAAAAGTGTGACAGTCGAATGTACACGTTCTCATTGCATTTTGCACAGTTTCGCAGTTGGCTGCCGGTTTTTTTTTCTTTCGTGTGCAAGTGTGCAATAATATTCGAGTGAATACGAAATATGTTTCCAATCTGGGAAATTGCAAGTTTTTCCGCTCGTTCTTCGACACGTTATTTGCACTACATTACAGCGAACACATTTTCGGCGCACATTTTCCACGCGAATTTCAATAACAGAAGGCAACGTGAATTTAGCGCCGGAGGATAGCGTATGCAATTACGATAGCTTCATCGACATTGATCCGGAAAGAAATTATGTTGCACAAAGTGTTTGCTGTTGTAGTAATGTTTGATGCTAGAAACATGTTTTGTTTCCAGGTTAATTACTACCGACCTAATAGACTGAAAATCAATCGGTAATATAGTTTGTTATAGGAAATTTAATTCTCTACAAATTTTATTTGAAACATTTTTGTGAATTTCGCTTAATTTCCGTGAAAAAGTGTTGATGAAAAATAATGGTATTGAAATTCTAGGTTGATTATTAACAAACTGATATGCATAAAATCACTAGATGACGAGGTTTCGGATAGGAAATTTAATTCCCTGCAAGTTTTGTTTGTAGCATTTTTCAAAATTCGTTTAGTTTTCGAGTTATTTTCGAATTTTTAAGATAAGCAAAATATGCTACAAAAACAAAATTTAACTTTGTTTCAAGGTTGATTATTACCAATTTGGAGGACAAAAAACTACCAAATAACAGGGTTTCTTATAGGAAATTTAATTCTCTTCAAGTTTTATTTAAAACATTTTTTAAAATTTCGTTCACTTTTTGAGTTATTTTTGAATGATTTAGACAAAGAAAAATGTAGAACAAAAAAAAATTGACATTGTTTCAAGGTTGATTATAACCAACTTGATGGTCAATAAACCACCAAATAACAAGGTTCCTTATAGGAAATTTAATTTTCATCAAGTTTTGTTCGAAACATTTTTCAAAATTTTGCCTAGTTTACGAAATATTCTCGCATTTCTGAGTCAAAACAATGTTTAACTCAAAAAAACAAAACTTGACTTTGTTTGAAGGTTGATTATTAACAACTTGACAAGCACAAAATCACTAGATGGCAAGTTCCCAAATAGCAAATTTAATTCTCTACGAGTTTTATTTGAAACATTTTTCAAAATTTTACACCCTTAAAATTAGACAAGACCGTATAAGACAAGATAAGATTCGAGAAAACTAGATAAGCCTAAACAAGGTTAGGCAAGGTAAGGCAAGATAAGCCAGCCAATGCTAGAACAAACTAGATTTAACTATATAGGGCTAGACAAGACTAGATACGACTGGACGAGACTAGATTTAATAGAGCTGAACAGATTAGAAAGCCGAAAGTAATTTATGTAAATATTTAATTTATGTGCCGAGATATTTATGGATATTGGCAGACAATTCCGGGACTAGCGTCGATAAAAACACGGTCAGCGGCTCGGTGAGTTACAATGCCCGTATAAAACTTATTCTGTTGGAGGTAATTCGAATTTTATTATATTATAAATCTCTAAATCTCTCCGCGTCCTCCACCCAAATGTCTCTACATAGATTACGCCAAATTTCACAATTCAAAAACTCATAAATTACATTCTCCGCTCTCCTCCTAGTCTTGTCTATCTAGTCTTGTCTAGCTAGTCTTGTCTGTCTAGTCTTGTTTATCTAGTCTTGTCTGTCTAGTCTTGTCTGTCTAGTCTTGTCTGTCTAGTCTTGTCTGTCTAGTCTTGTCTGTCTAGTCTTGTCTGTCTAGTCTTGTCTGTCTAGTCTTGTCTGTCTAGTCTTGTCTGTCTAGTCTTGTCTGTCTAGTCTTGTCTATCTAGTCTTGTCTGTCTAGTCTTGTCTGTAAATATTATTTTATCTAACATTGTCTTATCTGACTTTGTCTTGTCTGAAATTATTTTGTCTCTCTATGTCCTGTCTGATATTATGTCGTTAATATTGTCTTGTCTGACATTATCTTGTTTGACAGTGTCTTACCTGAAGTTGTCTTGTATGATATTGTTTTGTCTGGTAATATTTTGTTCTGGTAATATAGCTTTGTCTTCTCTGAAACTATTTTGTCTGTCTTTGTCTTGTCTGATAATATCTTATCTAACATTATCATATTTAACATTGTCTTCTCTGGTAATATTTTGTCTAACATTTTCTTATCTGACGTAGTCTTGTATGATATTGTCTTGTCTGACTTTGTCTTGTCTGAAATTATTTTGCCTGCCTTTGTCTTGTCTGATAATATCTTGTCTAACATTATCTTGTTTAAAATTGTTTTGTCTGGTAATTTTTCTCTTACCTTGTCTTGTTTTGTCTTATACTTACTTACTTACTTAGAATTTACGTTTGTGGGTGCAATGGGTACCTCAGTTATTGACCTAATAATTACAAATGATGCGGCGAGACGGCAAATAAAACTGATGGAAATCGGAATAAGAAGTGAGTCGGATCATATGCCGGTAGTGGTGTCGTTGAAGCAGCAAAGGGAGAAAGATGTTAAGGCGGAGAAATGGGTGGCCAGATGGGATAAGGAGGCGACAGAAGAATACAGAAGGAAATTAGAAGAGGTAGAGTGGAACGCCATAGAGGATATAGACATGATGGCAAAGAAAATGGAATCTGCACTTGTGAAAAAGAAAATCAAAGAAGCGTTTCCAGGCCGAGCATGGTACGACGGGGAAGTGCGGAACGCAAATCAAAGGTTTCGAGAAGCTATGAGAGAATGGAGAAAGGGAGAAGGGCTCAAAGTGCACGTGCTGGAAGCGAAAACAGAATTGCAAAAAATGGAGAAGAAGAAAAAGGAGCTTTGGGAGGAGAAGGAGAAGCAGCGGGTACGAGAAATCAAGACGGAAGCTGAGCTGTGGAAATACGTGAGAGAGAATAGGAAAAGAAAGGAAAGATTACCCAAGAGCATTGCGATAGAAGAATGGCAAAACCACTTCATGAGGATGCTAGGAGGGGTGGAGATGCGGTCAGAAAGAGATGATAGTTCAGGAGATCGACAGAGAAAGCAGGAAGAGCTCGCCGAGGATATCACCGTGACAGAGGTGGAGGATGTTATTGATTCCCTAAAGCCAAGAAAAGCGGGAGGTTTGGATGGGCTCGGAAATGAAGCGTGGAAAGAAGCACCTGGAATCTGCAAGGAGAAGTTTACGGAGGAATTGAGAAGGATAGGGAGAGGAGACAAAAGGATACCAGTCAGCTGGAAAGTGGGGATAATTCAACCGGTGTTTAAGAATGGAACGAGGGACGCGCTAGAAAATTATAGAGCTATAACTTTGATGAACTCCTCATACAAAATATTTGCTAAAATCCTGGATTGTCGCTAGAGAAAGGAAGTCAATGAAAGGAAGCTTTTGCCGAAAATACAAGCGGGGTTCAGAGAAGGAAGGAGCACGGTGGAACACCTGGTGACCTTGAGAGTCATCATAAACCAAGGAATAAGAAAGGGATGCCTGTTTGCTTTTTTCATTGATTTGAAAGCCGCATATGACTCGGCGAACAGAAGGAGACTTGGCGAGTGTTTGGGCAAGCTAGGTATCTCAGAAAGGGTAAGAAGGAACATCAGGAATTTGTACGAGGAAACGGTCCGTAAGGTAGTAGCGAATGAATGGGAATCGGACTATTTTGAGGTGAGGAAGGGCCTGAGACAAGGCTGCCCTTTGAGTCCCACGCTTTTCAATCTGTATGTGGCGGATATGGAAAAGGTTCTACAGGCCGGGCAAGCTGGAGAAGTGGTGATTGGGAAAAAGAAGGTGTGGAGCTTGGCATATGCGGATGACATGGTGGTATTTGCAAAGTCGGCTAGTGAGATGAAGGACGTGATTGAAAGGCTCTGTAGGTATTTCGAAAAGAGGGTGAATGTTGGTAAAACAAAATGGATTCGGTTTAAAAGGGGTGGGCGATATAAGAAAGAAAGGTTTGATTGGCAGGGTACTGAAATAGAGGAAGTTAGTAAATTTAAGTATTTGGGGTATGTCTTTGGGACTGGATACAGTAATAAAGAACACATAGAGTATGTTACAAAGAAGGCATGGGTGGCGGCGGGTCGTATCTGGGAGGTTTGGGAGAGGAACTTTGATGGAAACTTTAGAGCAGCAGAGACCATATGGAAGGCATGTGTGCGAAGCGTGTTACTGTATGGATGCGAGGTCTGGGGAACGAAAGAGGAAGACTAGATCGAAAGGGTGCAGCTAAAGTTTTATAAGAAAGTGTTGAAACTTGATAGGTCGACGCCTGGTCACATTGTGCTTCAGGAAGTGAGTGCTTGTAAGGTGGCGGTAATAGCTGCGGAAAGAGTGATAAAGTTCGAGTATAGGGTGGATGGGTTAGGAGATGAAAGGATAATAAAGGAAATCTTTCGAGTAGTGAATAAAGAGGGGTTAAGTGGTAGAAGAGAGAGCGGTTGGGGGTTGAATAAAAGGAAACTGTATGAGAGAGGCGGGTTATCATCCGAGGGGTTGGAAACGGAAAAAAGTGCGGGTGCTAAGTGGAAACGGATGCTAAAAGAGAGGTTATTAGAAGTGGACTTCCAAGAGCGCCAATCGAAAATAGAGGCTAGTAAATATCACCAAGGCTACAGTCAGATACAAGTGCACGGCCGTGTTCCTGGTTATTTGAGGACAAGTAAAGGGTCGGACGACCAGTCAGTGTTGGCGAGATTTAGGTGTGGCAATGAAGAGCGTGGAAGGAGACATTGGATGAAGGAGGAAAGTAGAAGGTGTTTGGTGTGTGGGTTGAAGGAAGATATGTGGAGTCATTGGTTGGAAGAATGCACGATGGCGGAGTGGAATGACCAGGAGAGAAGGCGAGGAAAGGATTGGAGGGTGTGTATGGTCGAGAGGGGGAAGGGACTGTCGTTTTTACACAGAGTGAAAACATGGAAAGAGCGGATGCGACGGGGTAGTTTTTTGAGTGTTGCGGTTTAGTTTTGTTTTGTGAGCTTATGTCCGATGTACAGGTGTTGAAGTATAGGTTTATAGGGTGGTAAAATTTCTTTTTTCTTTTTAATGGGGTTTTAGTTTCACAACTTTTTTATTATTTTTTATTGTTTTATTTTGTATGTATATTTTGTATGGAAATTATTTTAATTATGCCAATAAAGGTTATTATTATTATTACTTACTTTCCGTGTCCGGTTCATACGACATCTTTCCAAAATATAGCGGCTGCAATAGCCTTGTCGTTACATAAAATTAAGTCTTCGTGCGTGCATCCTTCTTCCAGTTGTGGGCAGACCAGTATGTGGCTTATATCCTGGGGCTAACCACACGCACACATCACATCGTCGTTCTCAGATATTCCCCACCTCAACAGATTTGTCTTGCACCTTGCCAGTCCTGTCCTGAGCCGATTTAGGGATTTCCATACCGCGAAAGGGAGGGTTTTGCCTTGGACCATTTCTTCTCTTTGGGGTTCCCGAGTAGTTAGCTGTTGGGTTCACCTAGTGATACGGTTATTTTCTATGGACCTCTCGAGTGTGTGTGATCTTGCCATGAAGCTCTTCCTTGATCTTAGGCGTCGACCAGCTGGCTCGTGTTGGTGCAGAGGATGGCGAGCATCGGTTTCCTGTTTCGTCCTTTCAGTATCGGTGGCGAAGGCTCTTCGCACAGATGGGGGTGCCACGCCCATAAATGGGTACAAACTATTAACTGCAGTTGGCTTTAGGCAGCCAGTCACGATTCTTGCTGTCTCGTTGATAGCGACGTCCACATGTTTCGCGTGAGCTGAAGTTGCCCAAACCGATGCGGCCATTTTCCGCAGTGGACACACAGAGTGGACACACAGAGCGCCAGAGCCGAGCTTCTGAGCGTTTCTGGTTGAGCTCCCCATGTTGTGCCTTTGAGTTTTCGCAATATGTAATTCCGCGCACTAACTTTGCCTTTAGTATTGATGAAGTGTTGCCTGAAGGACAGAGTACGGTCCAGGGTCACGCCCAGGTATCTCGGCGTCGGGCAGCGCTCCAGTCATTCAAAGTATCTCGAGTTCCCGTCGTGCTTCTTTGTTCTTCAGGTGGAAGGCGCAGACCTGAGTCTTGCTGGGATTCGGCTTTTCTGGTAATAGATTGCCAGTTCCTCAAGGGCGATCTCCAACTTCTCCACCACCTCGGTAAACTCGATGCACTGGGCTGCCACAGCTGTATCATCGGCTTAGATGAATTGCCTTATATTGTCAGGAATCGGCTGGTCGTTCGTGTACACGTTGTACAAGAGTGGGGACAGGACACTGCCTTGCGGCAGTACATTCTTCTGGACCTTCCACCTGCTATTCTTGTTTTGGAGTGAAACATAAAATCTCCTGTTCTGGAGGAATAGACCGATGACCATAGTGAGCCTATAGTCTTTTGTTGTCTCATAAAGCTTTCTTAACAGCCTACTGTAGTTGACAGTGTCATAAGCGGCTGTCAAATCTATGAACGACACTCCAATAATTTTCCTTCTCTCAAAACTATTCTCTATGTGCTGAGTTAGGTTGAGGATTTTGCCACAGCATGATTTCCCTGGACGAAAGCCGGCCTGCTGTTCGATAATCTTGGCATCCAAAATCTCCTCTGTTCGGTTTGGAATCAGTCGTTCCAGCAGTTTTAAGAGTTGGCACAGAAGGGACACGGGCCTGAAGTTCTTAGAGTCAGTCGATTCCTTGCCAGGTTTCAGTAACGCGACCACACGAGCCTTCCTCCATTCTTTGGAGATCTTCAGTTGCGTAACGTTGAACATATTAAGGAGCTATTGCAGGATCTGTGGTCCAAAGTTTTTGATCTGTTCTGCCCTCAGATCGTCCACGCCCGCCGCTCGGTTGAGTTTCATCCCTTTAATCCCAGCCACAAGTTCAGTCATGGAAAAAGGAGTACCGGGGGAGTTGTTCTCATGCTCCAGGTTCCTAGTAATCTGCTCTTTGGACTTCTTGCCCTTTGTTTTACCATTCAGTAGCAGTTGGGTGGCTACTTGATCTGAACTGACTGGAATAAAGTTCCGAACTGATTTTGTGGCGTCATCACTCAGGTTTTTTAGGGTCTTCCATGCCCGTCTGCTTTTGACCTTCATATCTAGGTTTTCTAGCATGTTACACCACTTGGCCGTTCGGTTCTCTGCCATTATTGCCATCAGTATTTCTCCAGCCTCAGATGTTTCCTCGACAAAGGAGTCTGCGTCGTTCAATTCTTGGTGGCGTGAAAGAAGGGGTTTCGCATCTCCAGATAGAGCAGGGCTGTACTCGGTGCGACAGCCTCTGGCAATGTTTTTTCTTGAGGCCTTCCTAACCAATTTTATAAATGCTTCGTACATTTCTGGCTGAGGAGCGATTCTCGCTATCTCTACATCGAGGTCTTTGCTGAGCTTGTTCCAATTAGCCTTCCTGAAATTAAAGCGTCTTTTAAATGGTACATCCTCTGGTTTTACCACGGCGCTGATGGAACATATTAACGGTCTATGTTGGGTTCGCGGTATTGGTTCCCCGATGCTCTTTTCTGATGTTGTCTTGTCTGATATCATTTTTTAATGCTATCATTAATTTGTATTATTTTTGACTTTCTCTTCTTGTCTTTTCTTGTCTTTTTTCTTGTCTGTCATTGTCTTTTCTGACTTTAATTACCTTGTTTAACATTGTATTGTCTGGTAATATTTTGTCAAACATTGTCTTGTCTGACGTTACCTTGTCTAATGTTGTCTTGTCAGGTATTATTTTTGATTTTATCTTGTATGTGTTTGTCTTTTCTGACATTATCTTGTTTAACATTATCTTGTCTCACATTATGTTGTTTTAATTAATGTCTTGTTTGATATTATCTTTAAATCTGTCTTGTTTTATATATCTTATCGGATATTATCTTATGTTAATATGTGATATTATCTGAAATTATCTGGTTTAAAAGTGTTATTAAGAAAAGTTTATATATATATATATATATATATATATATATATATATATATATATATATATATATATATATATAAAATATCATTTTGTCTAACATTGTCTTCTCTGACGTTGTCTTGTTTTATCTCTCATCGGTGTAGCTTTGCTTTTATGAAAAATAATTTTTAAAACACTTACTTGAAACACATGTGGATGACTAGGGGTTAGATATTTTTAATATCCATTACTCTTGTCTGTCTTTGTCTTGTCTGGTATTATTTTGTTTAACATTGTCTTGTTTGACATTATCTTATTTAACATGTCTTGTCTGATATTATTTTCTTTAACATCGTCGTCAGACGTGTCTGACATTGTCTTGTCTTGTCTGACGTTGTCTTGTTTTATCTATCATCAGTGCAGCTTTGCTTTTATGAATAATAATTTGTGAAACACTTACTTGAAACCCACGTGAATGACTAGGGGTTAGAAATTTTTAATATCCATACTATAATGTAGTATGGTTTTACTAATAGTACATTATCATTTAAACCAATAACCTACTAAGTTCATGTTTCTCTCACGAAATGTCAAATTAAAAATATTTGACACCTAGTCATCCATGTGGGTTTCAAGTAAGTGTTACAAATTATTATTCATAAAAGCAAAGCTGCACTGATTAGAAATAAATATCAAAACGCATCTGCAGATATGCAAATCACTTAGGTTAATTGAAAGACTTCTATTTTTCTATTTTTTTTTAGTGCTACGAGGGTGGACTGAAAACTAGTAAATACTTGACAAATTTCACATGAGATTTAAAGTCCTAAAAATACTTAACAATATTATAGAGCTTCGGAAAGGTTGAATATATTTATATATTGAGGCTGTGTTCCGACTTTATTAAGTTTATGGGATAGTATTTTGTTTGACTTTATCTTGTCTGACATAATCTTGTCTGACGTTATCCTGTCGGTCGTTATCGTCTCTGACATTACCTTGTTTGATATTGTCTTGTCTGATATTATTTTGTCTAACATTGTCCTGTCTGATATTATTTTGTCTAACATTATTTTGTCTGACGTTGTCTTGGCTGATATTATTTTGTTTGATTTTGTCTTGTCTGACTTTATATTGTCTGACATTATCCTGGCGGTCTTTATCGTCTCTGAATTTATCTTGTTTGATATTGTCTTGTCTAATAATATTTTGTCTAACATTGTCGTGTCTGATATTATTTTGTCTAACATTATTTTGTCTGGCATTGTCTTAAATGATATTATTTTGTTTGACTTTGTCTTGCCTGACATTACCTTGTCTGACATTATTCTGTCGGTCTTTATCGTCTTTGACATTGTCTTGTTTGATATTGTCTTGTCTGATATTATTTTGTCTAAAATTGTCTTGTTTGATATTATTTTGTCTAACATTATTTTGTCTAACGTTGTCTTGACTGATATTATTTTGTTTGACTTTGTCTTGCCTGACATTATCTTGTCTGAAAATGTCTTGTCTGTCTTTGTCGTTTCTGACATTATGTTGTTTGGCATTGTATTGTCTGATATTATTTTGTCTAACATTGTCTTGTCTAATATTATTTTGTCTAACATTGTCTTGTATGACGTTGTCTTGTCTGCTATTATTTTGTTTGATTTTGTCTTTTCTGGCTTTATATTGTCTGAAGTAGTCTTGTCTGACATTGCTTTGTCTGAAATTACCTTATCTGTCTGTCTTTTCTGACATTATCTTGTTTAACACTGTCTTGTCTGACATTGTCTTTACTGACTTGTCTAGCAGTATCTTGTATAACATTGTCTTGTATGACGTTGTATTGTCTGATATTTTGTTTAAAATTGTCTTGTCTAACATAATCTTGTCAGACATTGTCTTGTATGACGTTGTCTTGTCTGATATTGTTTTATCTGAAATCATCTTGCCTGTCTTTGCTTTGTCCGACTTTGTCTTGTCTGAAGTTGTCTTGTCTAATATTATCTTGTTCAACATTGTCTTGTCTGATATTATTTTGTTTAACTTGGTCCAGTCTGACGTTGTCTTGTCTCATATTATTTTGTTTGAAATTGTCTTGTTACACATTATTTTGCTTGATGTTGTCTTGTATGACGTGGTCTTGTCTGATTTTGTCTTATCTGAAATTATCTTTTCTGTCTTTGTTTTGGTTGACTTTGTTTTGTCTGACATTGTCTTGTCCAATATTATCTTGTTTAATATTGTTTTGTCTGATATTATTTTGTTTGACTTTGTCTTGCCTGACATTATTCTGTCGGTCTTGATCGTCTCTGACATTGTCTTGTTTGATATTGTCTTGTCTGATATTATTTTGTCTAACATTGTCTTGTCTGATATTATTTTGTCCAACATTATTTTGTCTAGCGTTGTCTTGACTGATATTATTTTGTTTAACTTTGTCTTGCCTGACAATATCTTGTCTGAAAATGTCTCGTCTGTCTTTGTCGTTTCTGATCTTGTTTGGCATTGTCTTGTCTGATATTATTTTGTCTAACATTGTCTTCTCTGATATTATTTTGTCTAACATTATCTTGTCTGACGTTGTCTTGTCTGCTATTATTTTCTTTGATAACGTCTTTTCTGACTTTATATTGTCTGACGTTGTCTTGTCTGACGTTGTCTTGTCTGACATTGTCTTGTCTGAAATTACCTTATCTGTCTGTCTTTTCTGACATTATCTTGTTTAACACTGTCTAACAGTATCTTGTATAACATTGTCTTGTATGACGTTGTCTTGTCTGACATGGTCTTATCTGAAATTATCTTTTCTGTCTTTGTTTTGTCTGGATTTGTCTTGTCTGACGTTCTATTGTCTAATATTATCTTGTTTAACATTGTCTTGTCTGATATTATTTTGTTTGAAATTGTCGTTTCTGACATTATCTTGCGTGACATTGTCCTCTATGACGTTGTCTTGTCGGCCATTGTCTTATCTAAAATTATCTTTTCTGTCTTTGTTTTGTCTGGCTTTGTCTTGTCTGACGTTCTTTGTTTAATATTATCTTATTTAACATTGTCTTGTCTGATATTATTTTGTTTAACTTTGTCTAGTCTGACGTTGTCTTGTCTGTATTTTTTTGTTTGAAATTGTCTTGTCTAACATTATCTTGCTTGATATTGTGCTGTATGACGTTGTCTTGTCTGACATCGTTTTGTATGACGTTGTCTTGTCTGATATTGTCTTGTATGACGTTGTGTCGTCTGACATTGTCTTATCTGAAATTATCTTGTCTGTCTTTGTCTTGTCTGACGTTGTCTTGTCTGATGTTGTCTTGTTCAATATTATCTTGTTTAACATTGTCTTGTCTAACATTATCTTGTTTAACATTGTATTGCCTGATTTTATTTTGTTTAACTTTCTCTAGTCTGACGGTATCTTGTTTCATATTATTTTTCTGACATTGTCTTGTCATTATCTTGTCTCAAGTTGTCTTGTCTCACACTGTCTTGTGTGATATTATCTTGTCTGTCTTTGTCTTGTCTGATATTATCTTATTTAATATTGTCTTGTTTGACCAGTGGCGGCTCGCCCATAAGACCTGCAGTGCTGCAGCCCTCCCGCCAAAATGAAAACATTTTTTGAATTATTATAAACGTATTATATTAGTATACAATTATTTTACAAAAACATATTTTTGCGTCCGTAGTATATTTATTTTTTGATTTGTAGGTAATAAATACCTCGATAGGCGCCCTGTATGTGTGGTTGTATACTCATCCGGGCTGCAGTCAGTGCAGACCGAGTCTCGCCGCGTAGTTAGTGTATTGAGCTGGTTACCCCCACCCGCGATATACGTTTTAGTAATATGTATATCGTGGGATGCAAACATTGCAGTTCGCACTCTGTATTTCAGGCATTTTAGGAGTTTGTTTCTAAGAACTCGAGTTTCGGCAACGGCAAAGTACCTTAAGTGGACAAGAATTTACTAAAATTATTAAAGAAATTAGAAATAGTCAATCACCAAGAGGATTGTCTATTTGCAAAAGGCCAAGATTTTCAAAAGAAGCAACAAATTTAGCAACAAAAGAAGTTTGCGATTATAGACCTTTTTAAGAAATACAATGGAACAAAAAAGACTAACAGTATTAGCTATGATTAGCCTAGAGAAAAACATAATCTCAAATATACCAAATTTTAATGAAAAGGTTATTGTTGGTTTTGTTAAACTAGAGGAACGTAGAATGGAATTTATATAAAAATAACTGGTATATTGTTACTGGTATTACACTGAATTAAAAAATTCAATATGTTTCTGTATGTGTCAATAAAAATGCGGTTTTCTCAACTCGTACTGATTTTTTAATATATTTTTTTCCAGCCCTTCCACAAACATCATCCACGAGCCGCCACTGTGTTTGACATTATCTTGTTTAACACTGTCTTGTCTGATATTATTTTGTTTAACATTGTTGTCTGACATTGTCTTGTCTGACATTAACTTGTTTGACATTGTATTGTCTGACGTTATTTTATCTGGCATTTTCTTGTCTGTAATTATCTTGTCTACCAGTATTATATTTGACATTGTTTTGTCTGACATTATTTTCTCCAACTTTTTCTTTTTTTTTGTCTTTTCTGCCAGTATCTTGTTTAACATTGTTTTGTCTGACAAGTTCTGGTCTCACATTGTCTTCTCTGACATTTTCTTGTTTGACATTCTGTAACATGGTCTTGCTTGACATTGTCTTGTGTGATATTGTCTTCTCTAACATGGTCTTGTCTGACATTGTCTTGTCTGACATTGTTTTCCCTTTTCATTTAATGTTGTGTTGTTTAATCTTATTTTATCTACGACCACTATTGTAAATGCCCATTATTGTACAGTTCGTGGACTATCTATATACATCATAACACACACACGTATGTAACAGTCCACGATTAAAGATAAGTTATAAAGTATATAATATAACACACACACACGTGCGTTTGGTTTACAATTCGTTGATTGGTTGAGAGCTGCTATTACGTACTCATACGTTCAGCGCCCCCAGTGTCACAATTTGACATTGTGTACATTGGGTTGCCTATATTTATGAACACCCTTATTCCAGTTTAACCCAAATAAGTACTAAATAATAAGGTATGTAAACATTAAGAATGTATTTCTTTTCATTTCTTTCAAGTTAAATACTGTCGAGTAACAGTTATATATGAAAATACAACTATTTGTTTATTATAATGTTAAATAATGATAATTATTTTGTAATTTGTTACATCAAACATATTTTTCTTATTAAATAGAAACAAATTAGTGTGGTCGTAGATAAAGTACATAACTCGAGTTGTAAGGCAATTACGTACTCGCGGAATTACGTAGTACGTGCGTAATATGCTTCTTACAACTGTCGTTACTTAATATACTATAATGTTGTCTGGACTAGACAGAATCAAAAGATTTATATTGATTTTACCTATAACAATTTCTATTTTTGTTGTTGCAGATTGCACAGAATGTGCCGTGAGCTGTGCGTTCGACGGCAAGCCGGAAAACGTTTGCAAATGTCCGTTGGGAAACTTCCAGCTGCAGGGTAAGCAACACTTTGGTTTTTCGCCGTTTCGCAAAAATGCAATTAAAACATGTTTTTGTTAATTAATACCCCTCGATCGGCCGCAAAACCGTTTGCTCCCGAGTACTTTTATCGCCTGCGAAACTCAATTTTCGCCGCTTCCTGCGCACAAAACCCTTTTTATTTCGCATGTTTTTTTTTCTCGCCGCTTTTTCAACTGCACTGCATATTTTTTCGCCGGCTCTGCCAACACAAATCGCCGCAAAAAAAACCTTTAATTGAAAATCCAATCGGTCCCAAACCCATTAAACAGATGACACACAATCATGGAAAAATCTAAATCTCTATGGACATTTACATTTTCATTTAACACGTTGACTTTCAAACAGCGAGATAACGAGTAGTTTGTCACATCAGTCAACAAGAGTAGACAGATAAATAATTAGATCATTGATCTGTCTAGTATCTATCTAGTCTTGTCTTAAATATAATGTCTATTTGTAATTAATTATCTTGTAATTTATTGCGTAGAGATGGTTAGATATTTAGTTTTGTAAGTGGAATACAATGGATTTAATTGAGTTTTGATCTCATCTGCTTTCGGTTTCTATTGAGTAGAAAACCTCGAAATATTCCGGCATTGTTCCCGTTTCCTCAGTAATTATTCGACTTGTCTTTGGGTTAAACTTGCGGGAAGAATTTCCGTCGGGAAAATTATGGATTTCCATAATCAAGTGAAAACTGAAGTGGGAAATGGAGACGATTATCTGGCAGATAATAGATAACTCGTTAGGATGTAATGAATATTCAAGATGAAAACGGCTCGTTTCCTGGAGATTTTCTTGACTTTGATTACATAATGCTTTGTTGGGTCATGTTTTGAGATTCTAAGATAAGATCCCGGACTAAATTAAGTAACACTATCTATGAAGTTTCTCGAAAAAGTCGTCTGTTTGTTGGAGATGTGTGTATGTCTGTCTCTCTGTCAGTCTGTTTGTCTGTCTGACTCTCTGTCAGTCTGTTTGTCTGTCAGTCTGTGTGTCTGTCTGTCTGTCTGTAGCTTAACTAGTTCCCCTTGTTGGGACATTTTCCTATCATCTTGTTGCGACAAGCTGGATTAATATATGTGGAACTAGTAGCTTGATCTAGTTAAGGTGGATTTATGAAAATTCGTTAGGTTTTAGACAAGACTAGACAGACAAGACTAGATTGAAAGAAATAGACAAACTTTGAGGCTCAAGCTATTACTAATATAATCTGAAAATTACATCAAAATCCGTCTGTTAGTCTGTCTGTAACACCGTTTCAAAATTGAAAAACATTTTGGGATAAACTTGATCAAAGACAAAACATCGATTAACTTTTAAATTATTTTTAATTTTTTTGAATACTGAGATTAATATTTGTTTTACGAAACAATTTCCCTCGCAGATGAAAAACCCCGAATGAATTTCGAGCCAATAATTCGCAGTCCAGTTTCGTGATTTCCTTTGGGCTTTCCCTTCAAACTAATGAACCAGCTCGCAAGAAATACGACGATCCCGTGCGATTTTCACGCGGAAAACTCTTCATTCCACGGCCTCCCTCACATATTTATCGCTTTACATTGAAATCCACTTAGAAAAGTGTGACTTTCCCGCCGGGAAATACACAATTTTCATTTTTTCCGGCCCGCCGCCAACGCGGAAAATTTAATATGAATGAGTTTACCGAATTACCTCGCCTGCTTACCGGCACAGCTTCTCCTACAAAAAGGAAATTTCAATATAAATTACATTTCAAGGAAACAGCATAAATATTACACAAATAATACTAGACTACGCAGATAAGATTCAACAAATAAGACTAGATAGACAAGACAAGACTAGATAAACAAGACTAGACAGACAAGACTTGACAGACAAGACTAGGCAGAGAAGACTAGACACACAAGTCTAGACACACAAGACTAGTCAGACAAGACTAGACAGACAAAACTAGACAGACAAGACTAGACAGACAAGACTAGACAGACAAGACTAAATAGACAAGACTTGACAGACAAGACTAGACAGACAAGACTAGACAGACAAGACTAGACAGACAAGACTAGACAGACAAGACTAGACAGACAAGACTAGACAGACAAGACTAGACAGACAAGACTAGACAGACAAGACTAGACAGACAAGACTAGACAGACAAGACTAGACAGACAAGACTAGACAGACAAGACTAGACAGACAAGACTAGACAGACAAGACTAGACAGACAAGACTAGACAGACAAGACTAGACAGACAAGACTAGACAGACAAGACTAGACAGACAAGACTAGACAGACAAGACTAGACAGACAAGACTAGACAGACAAGACTAGACAGACAAGACTAGACAGACAAGACTAGACAGACAAGACTAGACAGACAAGACTAGACAGACAAGACTAGACAGACAAGACTAGACAGACAAGACTAGACAGACAAGACTAGACAGACAACACTAGACAGACAAGACTAGACAGACAAGACTAGACAGACAAGACTAGACAGACAAGACTAGACAGACAAGACTAGACAGACAAGACTAGACAGACAAGACTAGACAGACAAGACTAGACAGACAAGACTAGACAGACAAGACTAGAGAGACAAGACTAGACAGACAAGACTAGACAGACAACACTAGACAGACAAGACTAGACAGACAAGACTAGACAGACAAGACTAGACAAGACTAGACAAGACTAGACAAGACTAGACAAGACTAGACAAGACTAGACAAGACTAGACAAGACTAGACAAGACTAGACAAGACTAGACAAGACTAGACAAGACTGAACAAGACTAGACAAGACTAGACAAGACTAGACAAGACTAGACAAGACTAGACAAGACTAGACAGACTAGACTAGACAGACTAGACTAGACAGACAAGATTTGACAGACAAGACTAGACATACAAGACTGGACAGACAAGACTAGACAGACAAGACGAGACAGACATGTCTAGACAGACAAGACTAAACAGACAAGACTAAATAGACAAGACTAGACAGACAAGATAAGACTAGACAGACAAGACGAGACAGACATGACTAGACAGACAAGACTAAACAGACAAGACTAAACAGACAAGACTAGACAGACAAGACTAGACAGACAAGACTAGACAGACAAGACTAGACAGACAAGACTAGACAGACAAGACTAGACAGACAAGACTAGACAGACAAGACTAGACAGACAAGACTAGACAGACAAGACTAGACAGACAAGACTAGACAGACAAGACTAGACAGACAAGACTAGACAGACAAGACTAGACAGACAAGACTAGACAGACAAGACTAGACAGACAAGACTAGACAGACAAGACTAGACAGACAAGACTAGACAGACAAGACTAGACAGACAAGACTAGACAGACAAGACTAGACAGACAAGACTAGACAGACAAGACTAGACAGACAAGACTAGACAGACAAGACTAGACAGACAAGACTAGACAGACAAGACTAGACAGACAAGACTAGACAGACAAGACTAGACAGACAAGACTAGACAGACAAGACTAGACAGACAAGACTAGACAGACAAGACTAGACAGACAAGACTAGACAGACAAGACTAGACAGACAAGACTAGACAGACAAGACTAGACAGACAAGACTAGACAGACAAGACTAGACAGACAAGACTAGACAGACAAGACTAGACAGACAAGACTAGACAGACAAGACTAGACAGACAAGACTAGACAGACAAGACTAGACAGACAAGACTAGACAGACAAGACTAGACAGACAAGACTAGACAGACAAGACTAGACAGACAAGACTAGACAGACAAGACTAGACAGACAAGACTAGACAGACAAGACTAGACAGACAAGACTAGACAGACAAGACTAGACAGACAAGACTAGACAGACAAGACTAGACAGACAAGACTAGACAGACAAGACTAGACAGACAAGACTAGACAGACAAGACTAGACAGACAAGACTAGACAGACAAGACTAGACAGACAAGACTAGACAGACAAGACTAGACAGACAAGACTAGACAGACAAGACTAGACAGACAAGACTAGACAGACAAGACTAGACAGACAAGACTAGACAGACAAGACTAGACAGACAAGACTAGACAGACAAGACTAGACAGACAAGACTAGACAGACAAGACTAGACAGACAAGACTAGACAGACAAGACTAGACAGACAAGACTAGACAGACAAGACTAGACAGACAAGACTAGACAGACAAGACTAGACAGACAAGACTAGACAGACAAGACTAGACAGACAAGACTAGACAGACAAGACTAGACAGACAAGACTAGACAGACAAGACTAGACAGACAAGACTAGACAGACAAGACTAGACAGACAAGACTAGACAGACAAGACTAGACAGACAAGACTAGACAGACAAGACTAGACAGACAAGACTAGACAGACAAGACTAGACAGACAAGACTAGACAGACAAGACTAGACAGACAAGACTAGACAGACAAGACTAGACAGACAAGACTAGACAGACAAGACTAGACAGACAAGACTAGACAGACAAGACTAGACAGACAAGACTGGACGGATAAGACTAGACGGACAAGACTAGACAGACAAGACTAGGCAGACAAGACTAGATATATTTTAGAATAAGAGACAATGGCAGAGGAGATACTCGCTAAACCTATCGTAGAAAAATCCTTATCGCTGAGTGATAAGCCCCCAGTTTCAAAAAAAGGTAATTCAATGGTGCAACTAAAAATGGTGAGCCAAATCATAACAAAACTAACAATCAGATTTGGCAAACTCAAAACAAAAATAGGAGAACACGCAATAATGATGTTATAATCGACACAAACTCTGATAACTTAAGGCAGTGACTAGATACGCACATCTACATATTTCTAGACTAGAGCCGCAAATTACAGAAGAAGAAATATGGTATTATCTAAGAGGTAAAAATTTTGCTGTATTTTGTAAGAACTGATTTCAAATTAGCCGGAAGTATATGCGTCATTCAAAGTACCGGTGCCATTGACATCCTTTCGCCCTAGTTACCAAATCTACTAAAAACGTTTAAGTAGTACATAACATCAAGATAATATACCCCAAAACTCTAAAACAGTGTTCCTTAATCCTATTACGGCAGAAGAAATTGGTCCCATTATTACATATACTAAAATTGTTTGGTACGCCTTTCCTGGAGGGGGCGGGCGAAATGCGTCAAATCGGGTTTGTAGAATGAAAACGGACGTTTTTAGTGATTTTCGAAAGAAATTTTGCCGGGACAAAGTGTTGAAATGTTTAGAAAACTCCAGACAATTGACTAATCTTTGAGAAATTGTGGTGCCGCCGAAGACGGCGGGGGCGCGCCGCGAACACAAAATTTTGCTTTCTCGGCCGAAGAGCGGCCAAATTTGGACCGATCGCAACGCGAATGGTGCTATCGGGAGCGCCGATTTTTTCCGCACAAAACTGTCATCTCAAATTTTCGAGTCTTTGCTGAAGATTTGGAGAAAAGTGCGAAAAACCGAAAAAAATATATCGCAAAAAACGATCTTCTTTGACGTTCTATTGCGAGCAGAACGCCTTCCCGTTTGCGGGTCCGGTTTCGTAGGTTCATTCTCTCTGGGTCTTCGAAGAGCCCGTGCGATTTTTTGCAAAAATGGCCGTGCGGTACATTTTTTTGCAAAACCGGACGTTATCGGCTACCGAACCGGAAGTGGGTGGAATTTTGCAATTTCTTCTACACCGTTCGATGGAGGTCGACGGTATCTTGCGTATGATGTGCCGATTTACCTATTCGCAGAAACTACGAGGTCGCCACGGACGATAGTAGGGAATCGGTAGGATGTCAATACGCAATCGAGATCTACAAAAGTACTGATGCCACAACTTCCTGCCCTACAGTGGCAGATCGAGAAAAGACTGGACCGTGCCATAGGCTATTAAAAGTTGCAAAAAGTTCGCAACTGGCAAAAAACGAAATTCGCATTTTGAGTCCTAGCTAAGAGGCGCATGCGAATTTTTTAGAAATTTTTGAACTGTGTCCTTCCGCCGGATATTGCCGACATTCTGAAACTAAGTTTGCACGTTTCACTTGTGCAGTGCAACCGACGCTTGGATCAAGCGCCCTTGCATGAGCCGACCTTGAACCTACGTGCGCATGCGTGAATTTTTCCCCGCCTGTAGTAGCGTCAGTTGCTGTCGAGCAGTGTTCGAGTGACGTAGTGTGTAGTGCTCTCGTCGGTTTTTCAATGCAAGTAAAATGACAGAACGACTGGAGCAGCGCTGCTGCATCAAATTTTGTCAGAAACTGGGCTACAACCAGGTGGATACCATTCGGAAGATTCAGACGGCTTTCGGTGACGATGCTATGGGCGTCACACAGAATACGGAGTGGTACAACAGGTTAAAGACGGTCACACATCGGTAGAAAGCGAGCCTCGATCTGGTCGGCCATCAATATGCCGAAATGACCATGTCATTTCCAAAGTGATCACTGTGGACCGTCATGTGACTATCCGAGAAATTGCGACTGGAGTTGTGGTCATCAGGAAATTGGCGACTTCATCACGACAATGCTACAACACATTCTTCGCACTTGGTTCACATTTTTTTTTGACCAAAAACCAGACTCCTCTGGTTCGACAGGCTCCTTACTCTCCTGATATGGCCCCCTGCTACTTCTGTCTATTCCCCAAAGTCAAGAGGCCATTGAAAGGAACGCGATTTCAGACAATAGAGAACATTATGGCGGCAATGAGAGCCGAGCTAAAGTCGATTCCGAAAGAGGATTTTTCGGAATGCTTCCAACAATGGCGGCACCGCTGGGAGAAGTGTGTGTAGTCCCAAGGAGACCACTTTGAGGGTGATTAGGTTTCCAACGCTCCAGGTGTGCCAGTTTTTTTTTACCGGCTAAAGGTCGGATACTTTTCTAGCAGACCACGTATACCCCAACCAAATGAAGGTTTCAATCCGGATCCGGCCAATATATAAAAGCGGGGATAGAACAATCTCAACAATTACAGACCAATAGGTCTACAAACATTATTCTACAAAGTATTTGAGAAGTTAATAACCAAAAGAATTACCTTTTATAACGCAGAATTAAATATGCGAAGAACAACATGGCTTTATAAAGGGAAGAACAGTTGAAACAGCATGTCTTAATTTTATAAAAGATATGCATGTAAACTTGGAACATCAAAATATCCCTAGTGGTATCCTATTGGACCTGTCAAAGGCATTTGATACAATAGACAACGCGATATTACTTTAAAAAAAACTTGGAAAATATGGAATGAGGGGAAAAGTTACTGATCTTATTAAATCATATCTCTACAACAGAAGACAGCTAACCCAAATACACTCAATAGAAGGTCAAAGGAAATGAAGCATTGGAATGGTAAACATTGGTACACCACAGGGCAGTGTCTTAGGGCCGACACTAGGTACCACAAGTAATAAATAACATGAAATAATAAATTACGCAGACGATACAACTACAGTCGAACTACCCTAAGTCGAATTGCTATAGTTCATGAAAA
Organism: Phosphuga atrata; assembly: GCA_944588485.1. Lineage (NCBI taxonomy): Eukaryota > Metazoa > Arthropoda > Insecta > Coleoptera > Silphidae > Phosphuga > Phosphuga atrata. The sequence goes on along the minus strand of OX155902.1, from coordinate 57,421,202 downwards.
AAAAAATCGATTTATAGAAAATTGGAGTTATAGAAATACATAAATATAAAATGAGTAAAATACACTATACACAATTTATTCAAAGTAAATACATCTGTATATATTTATAAACAAAAAACTACAAAAGAAATATGTATAGATTATTAATATGATGTTATATAATTATAATTAATTAAAAAAAGTTTTAATTAATATATTAATCTTTGAAAAAGTCAGTATCCTAAAGCACACCCGCTGATAAATTCTTAGTTTTGCCTTATTCGAGTTTTTGGTGGTCATAGAATATGAAAAATAAAATGTTTGGTAATCTGTCCGAGGATTACACTTTCGACATTATCGATGGGCAATATCACCAATGGTAGGCAATATCACCAATTTTGGAAAATACGCGATGCTTAAAAAATTTGGGTTATAGAGATTATTTTGTATGTAAAATTTTACCATTGTACAATTTTTTCTACGAGTTATGGAAAAATTCGAGTTAAGAAAAATTTGAGTTATGGAAGTTAATTTATATGTAAAATGCTATCTAAACGTATGAATTTCTAAAAATTGTCGAGTTATAGAAAAATTGTAGTTACAGAATTTCGAGTTATGGAAGTTCAACTGTATATTAACGATAAATAAATACATAGAAGACGTTCCAAAAGTATGTCCAACGGTTAGGATTGAGAATTGACAGAAATCAGGACTGGACGCAGACAGACAAAATTAGACAGACAAGACTAGGCAGACAAGACTAGACAGACAAGACTAGACAGACAAGACTGGACAGCCAAGACTAGACAGACAAGGCTAGACAGACAAGGCTAGACGTACAAGGCTAGACAGACAAGACTAGACAGACAAAACTATATAGACAAGACTAAATAAACAATGCTATACCGATAAAATTATAGAAATGTAACCAGCCAAACATGTGTGGATAGACATATAATTCTAGACAGAGAAGACTAGGCAGAGGAGATAACAAGTTTGTAAATACTTCATGGGCTATTTATTTGATGTTTTCAGGAAGCTGAAAAGTTTCGCGAGGGCTGAGAGCATGTTTATTGTAAGAGAGCAATTTCTTGGGTCTGGCAGCTGGCGCTGCGACCATTTACCACCAACACCAGGTGTACCAACCCTCTAAATAAAACAGATCCAAATTGCAGGATCTCTGAAATTCCACCAAATATTTACTACATTTTGTTTAGCTCTGTCTAGTGTAATTTGTCTAGTCTTGTCTGTAGATATATAATATTAAAACTGAACTAGATATTTAATGAAATTGTATGGAACAAGACAAATTCGTCCGACTTCGCTAAAGTTTTAAATGCATCAGTTAAATAAAGTATTTTTCGCGTAAAAATGAGAGAATTGCAATAAAGTTTTCCCCGAGTTTCTCGTCCAATTTAACTCAATATTCCAGTTTGCATCATCAATGGTATCAGATATCGGGAGAATCCTCCGTAAAACGCGAAACAGATAAAAGTAATTGGACACAGTGAATATTTTCCATTTTCTTTATTATTCTGCCCCAATAATGACTCGACACAGGAGAAAAACAAAACCGGAATGAATCACCGGATGCCGTAACTAGAGTCAGATTTCGCCTTTGTTGCAAAGTCAAGAATTCCCCTTCGGTCAACAGGTCATTAACTTAAGACATTAAATTAAGACAACAAGTCATTAACATATTTTGAAAACAAGTCGGACGATTGAAGCGATGCAAAATGTTCCATTTTATTTTAATTAAGCGATTAGTAAGTCGAGAAATTAAAGAAATTTAACTAGAGTCAAATTTCGCCATTATTGTAAAGTCAAAAATTTCCCTTCGGTAATTAATCTTATTAATGTGAGCACGCGAGGCCTTCGGCCTAGCAGTTAACACGAAAGACAACAAGTCATTAACACGTTTTCAAAACAAGTCGGATGATGGATGAGTGAAGCGGTGCAAAATGTCCCATTTTATTTTAATTAAGCGAATAGTAAGGAAATGAAAAATTAAAAGTTTTTCAGACGTTTTTCCGCTCGGTTAACCTAATATAAAATACTTAAAACCTAACAAAATCCAAGCTTGAAAAACTTGTTTGCGCAAAGACTCAAGTCTCTTTAAACCGATTAAATTTTATAAGTCTGGCTCTGTGTGTGTAGCCCATTGTTTCCATTATATTTCCCTATTATTTGCGGCTTATTTTGATTTCTATTGGATTTTGTGGGGGGAGTTTTTCACTCCAAACCAGCGCGAGTTTCAATGGAAATATCCGCCTGGATTTTCCTTTAATTTCATATGCATTGCGGTTAATCCTGTCATTTCATGTTAATGTAATTGAAAGGGCTAAGGTTTATCAATGAAACGCCGCCATCGAAATTTATTGCAAAATTTGCAATATTCGCGTTGAATACACATTTTCGAAAATATTAAAAACAAAAACAGTGATGGAAACGAGCGTGGTCAAATAAATAAACCTCGAAAACTATGCGACAATTTCTTGCAACTAAATAAATTTCCCAATTGGAAATCATTCAAAATAATTTCCCAAAGAAAACTCCATATTAAAACTGATTTCGTAATAAAAAATGCAATAGAGTTTTCCATGCAGAGGCTCGGAAAACTAGGAGGACAAGGCGAGAATTTTCCCCGACAATTTCCATCCAACATCTCGCCAATTTGTTGCTCTACTCGATCACTGCACGCAATTTCCCGAACAAAATTGCCTATTGCTACTAACACTTTTACCACAACTTTTCTCTCACAAGATTTCCAATAGTTTCATGTAATATTATAACAGCAAACACGAGAAAATCGATGAGACTATGTAGACAAGATTAGACCGCCAAAAATAGATTAGACAGGCACGACTAGACAGACAACACTAGACAGACAAGATCAGACAAACAAGAGCATGCAGAGAAGACTAGACCGACATGATTAGACAGACAAGAGTGGACAGACAAGACTAGACAGACAAGACTAGACAGACAAAACTAGACAGACAAGACTAGACAGACAAGACCAGACAGATAAGACCAGACAGACAAGACCAGACAGACAAGATAAGACCAGACGGACAAGACCAGACAGACAAGACAAGACCAGACAGACAAGACTAGACAGACAAGGCTAGACAGACAAGACTAGACAGACAACTAGACAGACAAGACTAGACAGACAAGACCAGACAGATAAGACCAGACAGACAAGACCAGACAGACAAGATAAGACCAGACAGACAAGACCAGACAGACAAGACAAGACCAGACAGACAAGACTAGACAGACAAGGCTAGACAGACAAGACTAGACAGACAAGACCGGACAGACAATACTGGATAGACAAGACTAGACCGATAAAACTAGACAGACAAGACTAGACAAACAAGACTAGACAGACAAGACTAGACAGATAAGACTAGACAGACAAGACTAGACAGACAAGACTAGACAGACTAGACAGACTAGACAGACAAGACTAGACAGACAAGACTAGATAGACAAAACTAGACAGACAAGACCAGACAGATAAGACCAGACAGACAAGACCAGACAGACAAGATAAGACCAGACAGACAAGACCAGACAGACAAGACAAGACCAGACAGACAAGACCAGACAGATAAGACCAGACAGACAAGACCAGACAGACAAGATAAGACCAGACAGACAAGACCAGACAGACAAGACAAGACCAGACAGACAAGACTAGACAGACAAGGCTAGACAGACAAGACTAGACAGACAAGACCGAACAGACAATACTGGATAGACAAGACTAGACAGATAAAACTAGACAGACAAGACTAGACAAACAAGACTAGACAGACAAGACTAGACAGATAAGACTAGACAGACAAGACTAGACAGACTAGACAGACAAGACTAGACAGACAAGACTAGACAGACAATACTAGATAGACAAAACTAGACAGACAAGACAAGACTAGACAGACAAGAGTAGACAGACAAGACTAGACAGATAAGACTAGACAGACAAGACTAGACAGACAAGACTAGACAGACAAGACTAGACAGACAAGACTAGACAGACAAGACTAGACAGACAAGACTAGACAGACAAGACTAGACAGACAAGACTAGACAGACAAGACTAGACAGACAAGACTAGACAGACGAGACTAGACAGACAAGACTAGACAGACAAGACTAGACAGACAAGACTAGACAGACAAGACTAGATAGACAAGACTAGACAGACAAGACTAGACAGACAAGACTAGACAGACAAGACTAGACAGACAAGACTAGACGGACTAGCCTAGACAAACAAGACTAAACAGACACGACTAGGCAGACAAGGCTGGACAGACAAGACTAGACAGACAAAACTAGACAGACAAGTCTAGACAGATGAGACTAGACAGACAAGACAGACAAGACTAGACAGACAAGACTATACAGACAAGACTAGACAGACAAGACTAGACAAACAAGACTAGACATACAAGACTAGACAGACAAGACTAGACAGACAAAACTAGAAAAACAAGACTAGACATACAAAACTAGACAGACAAGACTAGACAGACAAGACTAGACAGACAAGACTAGATAGACAAGACTAGGCAGACAAGACTAGACAGACAAAACTAGACAGACAAGACTAGACAGACAAGACTAGACAGACAAGACTAGACAGACAAGACTAGACAGACAAGACTAGACAGACAAGACTAGACAAACAAGACTAGATAGACAAAACGATACAGACAAGACTAGACAGACAAGACTAGACGGACAAGACTAGACAAACAAGACTAAACAGACACGACTAGGCAGACAAAGCTGGACAGACAAGACTAGACAGACAAAACTAGACAGACACGACTAGACAGATGAGACTGGACAGACAAGACAGACAAGACTAGACAGACAAGACTATACATACAAGACTAGACAGACAAGTCTAGACAAACAAGACTAGACATACAAGACTAGACAGACAAGACTAGACAGACAAGACTAGACAGATAGGACTAGACAGACAAAACTATACAGACAAAACTAGACAGACAGAACTAGACAAACAAGACTAGACAGACAAGACTAAACAGACAAGACTAGACAGACAAGACTAAACAGACAAGACTAGACAGACAAGACTAGACAGACCAGACTAGACAGACAGAACTAGACAAACAAGACTAGACAAACAAGACTAAACAGACAAGACTAGACAGACAAGACTAGATAGACAAGACTAGACAGACAAGACTAGACAGATAAGACTAGACACACAAGACTAGACAGACAAGACTAGATAGACAAGACTAGGCAGACAAGACTAGACAGAAAAAACTAGACAGACAAGACTAGGCAGACAAGACTAGACAGACAAGACTAGACAGATAAGACTAGACAGACAAGAGTAGACAGACAAGACTAGACAGACAAGACTAGACAGACAAGACTAGACAGACAAGACTAGACAGACAAGAGTAGACAGACAAGACTAGACAGACTAGACAGACAAGACTAGACAGACAAGACTAGACAGACAAGACTAGACAGACAAGACTAGACAGACAAGACTAGACAGATAAGACGACAGACAAGACTTGACAGACAAAACGATACAGACAAGACTAGACAGACAAGACTAGACAGACAAGACTAGACAGACTAGACTAGACAAACAAGACTAAACAGACACGACTAGGCAGACAAGGCTGGACAGACAGGACTAGACAGACAAGACAGACAAGACTAGACAGACAAGACTATACAGACAAGACTAGACAGACAAGACTAGACAAACAAGACTAGACATACAAGACTGGACAGACAAGACTAGACAGACAGGACTAGACAGATAAGACTAGACAGACAAAACTATACAGACAAAACTAGACAGACAAGACTAGACAGACAAGACTAGACAGACAAGACTAGACAGACAAGACTAGACAGACAAGACTAGATAGACAAGACTAGGCAGACAAGACTAGACAGACAAAACTAGACAGACAAGACTAGACAGACAAGACTAGACAGACAAGACAAGACAGACAAGACTAGACAGACAAGACTAGACAGACAAGACTAGACAGACAAGACTAGACAGAAAAGACTAGACAGACAAAACGATACAGACAAGACTAGACGGACAAGACTAGACAAACAAGACTAAACAGACACGACTAGGCAGACAAAGCTGGACAGACAAGACTAGACAGACAAAACTAGACAGACAAGATTAGAGAGATGAGACTAGACAGACAAGACAGACAAGACTAGACAGACAAGACTATACAGACAAGACTAGACAGACAAGACTAGACAAACAAGACTAGACATATAAGACTAGACAGACAAGACTAGACAGACAGGACTAGACAGATAAGACTAGACAGACAAAAGTATACAGACAAAACTAGACAGACAAGACTAGACAGACAAGACTAGACAGATAAGACTAGACAGACAAGACTAGACAGACACGACTAGACAGACAAGACTAGACAGACAAGACTAGACAGACAAGACTAGACAGACAAGACTAGACAGACAAGACTAGACAGACAAGACTAGACAGACAAGACTAGACAGACAAGACTAGACAGACAAGACTAGACAGACAAGACTGGACAGACAAGACTAGACAGACAAGACTAGACAGACAAGACTAGACAGACAAGACTAGACAGACAAGACTAGACAGACAAGACTGGACAGACAAGACTAGACAGACAAGACTAGACAGACAAGACTAGACAGACAAGACTAGACAGACAAGACTAGACAGACAAGACTAGACAGACAAGACTAGACAGACAAGACTGGACAGACAAGACTAGACAGACAAGACTAGACAGACAAGACTAGACAGACGAGACTAGATAGACAAGACCAGACAGATAAGACCAGACAGACAAGACCCAACCCTTGCCGAGTGGAAGTGTGGTCTGCCCATTAAAAGGGCGACCCACTAAAAAAACCCCACCATTCAGATCCCCCAGCCAAAACCTGAGAGAACGTGATGGAATCCAAAATTTGGCATAACTTCATCACGTTCTTCACCAAAGCAATCATCCGCATTCACTCGTTGTGCCGGGCGCACCGTTAATCGCCGTGCGCCCCCTTTGCACTAAGGGGGGCCCGGCGTTGGCACCCAAGGCTCGCACGTAGCAACCCCTCGTCGCGTCATGCTCATCCCTTTCATCCTTCTCCTTTCCCCTCATTATATATCCAATCATGCCCGTCAGCACGCCCCATCCATAGTAAATGCGGAGCAGGATCCTCACCATACTCTCCTTATTTTCAATCTCTCCAGTTTTGCAGTCTGCTGCGCTCCTCATTCCCTCCCATCTCATATACTCAAAGATGGTATGCTCTGTTGTGTTCTCACTCGCTCCAGAATACCTATAGTGCGCCTCAACCAGTTTCCCGATGCGCACCAGGTAAGACCCAACGCATCCATGCCCCTTAAGCGCCTGGGTGAGGTGATAATTCACCCCCCCCCCCCTTCAAAACGACATTTTCCTAAAATCCAATGTATCAGACGAGAACTTGTAAAGAATAAGATGCCGCCGCCCGACCGGCTTTCTAAAATGTGCTCTTGAGTGCTAAAAGGTCGGGGATCCCTGTGCTAAGGCATATATGCAACCAGGATAGTAGCACTTACTTAGCCCTCCTGGAAACTGATAAGTTGACAAAGGGTTGGGTAGGAGAGGATTTAGTGTGAAGATAACAGAGCGGATTCAATATGTGGAAAAATGACGGAACTGAGAGAAGCGGACCCGACCTGAGGTGAGCCGAACGTAGCGGATCTAGTGGGCGACAAGCCTTAGTGCTCATCCATGTTGACTCGCGGGCGCGGTCACGAAATATCAAATATATGGCGTAATATCGAAGTGTTCACGTACGAAACGCTCGTGCGGTCTAAGTAGTGGGCAAGCTAGCGAATGGCGCGCGCAGCGCCCTCGCGGCAATATCAAACGCGTGAGATGTTTGGGTGTGTTCACGTCGAACTAGCGGCGGAACGCGCGATTCACTCGCGACATCTGTAAGTTCAACCAGTTCGAACTTATCGCTAGAAACGATAGCATGTTTTCAGCATGTTTTTCAATACAGAAGAGTTTATTAGTGCTGTTCAGCTTAGTATACTAACCAAAACTTAAACTTAGGTTAGTATACTAACGTAACCTAACCTGACAACAAATCACACCCGCGCAAACGCTTGGCGGCCAATGTGAACACGAACTTGTCCCGTCTACCGCGCCTGCACTCGCCACCGCGCCCGCGCCTTCCAACGTGAACAAACACTTATGCGTGCCATACACACAACGGTCCAGCGGAGAGGTCTACCTGTGCAGGTTTGCCTGCGCAGGTAGACCGAAGGGTGTGTGGGAATAGACCTGTGCAGTTTCTTGCGTACGGTTGACCTGCGCAGGCAAACCTGCACATGTAACCTCTTCGGTAGACCGTAGCGTGTATGCCGGGCATTAGGCAGATTAATGCCAAATGTAGATGCACCAGCCAGCAGCAAGATTTGCAGCAAGCAGAAGAAGACGAATTCTAGCTTCAGTCGCCCACTCAACTCTCTAGTGTGGGCAAAAGCCATGGATACCACATACCTACTTTAGAAACACACTCGCCAGTGTCCAAAAGAAAATAGGATATGTAGTGCTTTAAGAACGGGACAAGACTTGATAGGACTGGACAAGATAGAATTAGACAAGATGGAATACAGTGGACAAGACTGTACAATATTGGAGAAGGCTGGATAAAACTGGAGAAGAATGGACAAGACCGTAAAAGACTGGAAAGACTGCACAAGACTGGACAAAATCGGATAAAACAGGGCAAGACTGGACAAGACTGGACAATAGTGAACAAGAATGGACAAGAGTAGACAATAATGGGTAAGACTGAAAAAGACTGGACTAGACTGGACAAGATTGTAGTAGATTGGAGAAGATTGGACAAGAGTGGACCAGACTGAAACAGACTGAACAAGACTTGATGAGAATGGACAAGACTGGAATAGAGTGGGCAAGGCTATAACAGTCTGGACAAGGCTGGACAATATTGGAGAAGGCTGGACAAAGGTGGACATGACTGGATAAGACACGACAAGATTGCATAAGATTGGACAAGTCTGGACAAGACTGTACAAGGCTCGACAAGCCTGGACAAGATTGGACCATGCTGAACAAGACTGGACAAAACTGGACAAGATTGCAGAAGTATGAATAAGACTCGAATAGAGTGTACAAGACTGGAGAAGAGTGGACAAGACTGGACAAGGCTGGACAATGTTGAAAAAGGCTGGACAAAATTGGGAAGGGCAAGACTGTAGAAGACTGGACAAGACCGGTCAAGTCTAGACAAGATTGGAGAAGACAGGACAAGAATGGACAAGACTGGCCAAGAACTGGAAAAGACTGGACTAGACTGGACAAGGTTGCAGAAGATTGGAGAAGATTGGACAAGAGTGGACGAGACTGAAAAAGACTGGACAAGACTTGACAAGACTAGATAAGACTGGAATACAGTGAACAAGACTATATAAAACTGGACAAGACTGGACTAGTTTGGACAATATTAGGAAGGGCTGGGAAAACTGGACGAGACTGAACAAGACTGAACAAATCTGGAGAAAACTGGATAGAACTGGAAAGATTGGACAAGACTAGTCAAGACTGGACAAAACTAGACAAGACTGTATAAGACTGGACAAGTCTGAATAAATTGGAGAACACTAGGCAAGACAAGCCAAACCAGACTAGACAGGCAAGACTAGATTGACAACATTGGACAGACAGGACTAGACAGACAAGACTAGACAGACAAGACTAGACAGATAGGACTAGACAGGGATAATTAGACAGAGAAGATTAGGGAAACAAGACTAGACAGATCAGACTAGACCAAGCTTGAACAGACAAGTCTAGACCGGCAAAAGTATCATTTCCAAATAATGTTGTTTGTGAAATTGGCAATAATTTAATTTTAGCAGAATTAAAATTAATAAAACAATTATTGTCGTTTTTTGGCGAATTTGTTTTGGCTATAATCGCATTAATAGTAATTCGCATGAAATTTATTGGCGTAAAAAAGCCGAATGTAATATAACATGTTAATTGCAACATGGCGAAATTGCTAGCCATTCGCGTAAATTCAATTCGGGATGTTTTCCAATTGGAATCGACCGCATTATCGAATTACGAGCAATTACCAAATTGCGAATAAAATGTAATTATTGCGTAATGTACGGAATTTTTATTTCGGCAAAAAAATTGCGATTTTCTTTCACAATTATCTATTGTAAATGCAAAATTAACTGAGAAAATTAATGCAATGTTTAATTGAGTTGAAGAAAACCTTCTTCCCTAATTGAAAGAGAGAAAATTACAAAAAAGCCTAATCAAAGCTTTAAATGGACTCCAGCTAGTCCATTTAAAGCTTTGATTAGGCCTTTCTTGTAGTAGTCTTACAGTAGCTTCTTCATGCATTTCTCAATATTATAACCCCGATTTTAAGGAGTTTCAAGATATTCCTAATTTTCCTTTAAAAAGTCTAGCTTGAAACTAACGTTTTCGTGCATCACTTAACACCGTGATCTCGATTTTACTAACTGGTTTGGACAAGCCACAAAGGTTCAACGCGTACAAATAGTCTAAACTTTCCCATTAGACAGTCTTTCTATATTTACAGCCTATTTAAAGTCAAAGCAAAGTAAAAATTTGCCTTTGCCAAATTACCTAACAGTTCATCTAAAAGTGTCAGCGTCGCTCGAATCGCGCCTCATACTACACTATTTCCATAGTGCATAATACTAGCATACATTAATTATCGCAGGGAGCGGTTGCACTTTAAAGGAGCTCATAGACTGGAGCGGAAGATTCGCTCCCGCGACGGGTGCGTAATCACGGCGGACCGATTGCCGTGGCGTCTTATGCAAATGTTCAGATCAACAGACACGATTTCCGCCATAGCCGCGGTAGTGCAGCGTTGCACGACAAGAACGCCGCATGCGCGGTCAGTTTCGCTGTCGCCGTGTTTTGAAATGGCGATTACACAGAAATTCATAATTTTAGAAAATATCCTATATTGTATGACCAGGATGATGAAAACTATAAAAATATAACGAGGAAAGACAAAATTTGTAAGCAGATAGTATTAGAATTGGAAGAAAATGTTGAAAATGAAGTTTGTTGATTTTATGAACCCACAATATTTTTCTTTTATTTCTTAAATGAGTTTTAGGTGTTCAAAAACAATGTGGAAATCAAAAACAAATAAAAAATAACTGACCGATTTTCTTCTTCTGTAGTTTAGGAATTTTTTTTTTGGCAAAACTATAATTCATTTGTTTTTGCAGTGAGACAAAGAAGTTATTTATATATCAGATTTTTGCAAATTATTAAGCTTTAATAATCTGTTGAAACGATTTTGGTAGCTTTTTTGGTTTTGAAGAAACAACCAAAAATGTAAAGACAGTTTTAGAATCCATTGTTTTTTTGTTGCAAAACTGCAATTCATTTGTTTTTGCAGTGAGACAAAGAAGTTATATATCAGATTTTTGCAAATTTATTAAGCTTTATTAATCTGTTAAAACTATTTCTCTAGCATTTGTGGTTTTGCAATTACAGCCAAAAATGTAAGGACAGTTTTGGAATTCATTTTATTTTGGCAAAACTGTAATTCATTTGTTTTTGCAGTGAGGCAAGAAGTTATATATCATTTTTTTGCAAATTTATTAGGCTTTAATAATCTGTTGTAACCAATTTTGTAGCTTTTTTGGTTTTGCAGTTACAACCAAAAATATAATGACAGTTTTTAGAATCCATATTTTTGGCAAAACTTGTAATTCATTTGTTTTTGCAGTGAGACAAAAAAGTTATATATCAGATTTTTTTAGATTTATTAAGCTTTAATAATCTGTTAAAACCATTTTTGTAGCTTTTTTGGTTTTGATGTTACAACCAAAAATGTAAAGACTGTTTTGGCATCAATTTTTTTTTGCAAAACGGTACAGTTTGCAATATTAATATTAGCAGAGCTTCTTCCTTCGGGAAACTCATGACTATACACCTAAAAATCGCGTTTTGGTGTGGGCATGACCATTTCGCTGCCGCGCCGCTAGCGAATTTTTCGCTGCGTAAATTTCGCGACGCAAACGCTCCGCGCCTTAAGGCTCCTTCAGACCGGCGCGGAGCGATTGCGTCGCGAAAATTTTGCAGCGAAAAATTTGCTAGCGACGCGGCAGCGAAATAGCAACGCCCAGATCAAAACGCGATTGTTACGTGTATATGGAAGTCATGATGTCCTCAGGGCAAGAAGCTATGCTATTTTAAACATTGACTGCATAAGATGAAATTGGATATATTGTATTTATTTTGAATTAAAACACATAAAACTAATTTCAGAATGAAAAATTGGATGGGTTCATTCAATTCATGGGTTCATAAATTCAATGTGATTACAGAGATCACCATGTCAAAACACGGCGGCAGCGAAACTAACTGCGCATGCAGCGTTCTTGCCGTGCAACGCTGCACTACCGCGACTATGGCGGAAATCGTGCTTTTTGATCTGAACATGTACATAAGCCGCCGTGTCAGCCGATCCGCCGCGATATCGCACCGGTGGCGGCAGCGAAGCTTCCGCTTTGGTCTGTGAGCACTTTTAAAGGTGCTCACAGACCGGAGCGGATGTTTCGCTGCCGCAACCGGTGCGATATCGCGGCAGACCGATTGATACGGCGGCTTATATACATGTTCAGACCAACAAGCGCCGGAAATCGCGCTTGTTGGCCTGAACATGTACATAAGCCGCCGTATCAATCGCCCCCCCACGAAATCGCAGCGGTCGCGGCAACGAAACTTTCGCGCCAGTCTGTGAGATCCTTAAAGGAGCTCACAAACCGGCGCGGAAGTTTCTCTGCCGCGACCGGTGCGTTATCGCAGACCGTTTGACGTCGCGGCTTATGTACATGTTCAGATCAACTGCCGCGTTTTCCGCCTAAGCCGAGGTTGTGCAGAGTTGTACGACAAGAACGCTGCATACGCGGTTAGTTTCGCTGCCGCTGTATTTTGAAATGACGATTACAGAGAAGTTGATTGAGGATTTTAAAAAATTTCCTATATTGTTCGACCTGGATGATAAAAAGTATATACATAAGGAAAAAGGACAAAATTTGTAAGCAGATAGGATTAGAATTGGAATAAAATTTATTTTGTTGATTTTATAAACTCATGTCCTTTTTCTTTTATTTCTTAAATAAGTTTTGGATCTTTTAGAAATTAAAAACAAATAAAAAATAACAAACTGGCCGATTTTCTTCTTCTGTGGTCATGATTAGGAAATCAGGAAATTATGACTACTATATACGTAAAATTCGCGTTTTGATGTTGGCATGGCCATTTCGCTGCCGCGCCGCTAGCGAATTTTTCGCTGCGAAAAATTCGCGACGCAAACGCTCCGCGCCGGTCTGAAGGAGCCTTTATCGGGCGGTGCCGCCGCCGGATCCCGCGGCGCCGCGCTCGATCCAAAATAGGATAATGTGGCAAGAACCATTGGTTTAACGCAGGTTAGAGTATGTTGCACACCGCGAAGCGGCAGGTTTGACAAAGTCAAGTTTGCCTTTGCCAAATTACCTAAAATTGCATCTAAAAGTAGCCGTGTCAGTGTCGCTCGAATGGCGCTTCACTCTACACTATTTCCATAGTGCATAAAGGCACCTTCAGACCGGGGCGGAGCGTTTGCGTCGCGAAATTTCCGCAGCGAAAAATTCTCTAGCGGCGCGGCAGCGAAATGGCCATGTCCACATCAAAACGAGATTTTTACGTGGATAGTAGTCATGATTTCCTCAGAGGAAAAAGCACTGCTATTTTTAGTATTGAGCACAGAAGGAGTAACTCGGTCAGTTTGATATTTTTTATTTGTTTTTAATTTTAACACCTAAAACTCATTTAACATTTTCTTCCAATTATAATCATATTTGCTTAGAAATGTTGTCCTGTTTCCTTATATTTTTATAGTTTTCATCAGTGTTTCTTCATTTGACATTCTTGCACGCAGTTTTTCAATTTTTTAGCAAAACTTTTTTTGGCAGCGAAACTTACCGCGCATGCAGCGTTCTTGTCATGCAACGCTGCACTACCGCGGCTATGACGGAAATCGAGCCTGCTGATCTGAACATGTACAATGCACATAAACCGCCACTTCAATCGGTCCGCTGCGACAACGCACCGGTCGCGAAACTTCCGCGGCGCTCTGTAAGCTCCTTAATACTAGCATACATTAATTATCGCAAGGTGCGGTTGCACTTTTAGAAACGGTGCCGCCGCCGGGCGCCGCGGCGCTTTGCGCTCGATCCAAAGTATGTTAATGTGGCAAGGACCATTGATTTAACCCACGTAAGATTAGGTTGCACTCCGCGAAGGGGCAGATAAATCATGACTACATACAAGCGGCAGCTAAATCTCTAGATCCAAAATAGAAGAATGTGGCTTCCGCACCTTGCGATAATTAATGTATGCTCATAAACTACTATCGCTATGTCGCCGAGTCAGTATCACTGCGTTAGTGATGCCAGTGCCACTTTTCTCGGAATCTATCTTAAACAGAATAGATAAGTTCGAATAACCGAACCGAAATAGTATATTACGCAACGAGAGTTGTAAGAAGCAAGAGCATAAGAAGCAAAGGCATAAGAAGAGAGTTGTAAGAAGAAATTACGTACGAGCGGAACAGTCCCCGCTACGTGGGTCGCGCATAATTCCGCGAGTGCGTAATTTGTAAGGTAATGCAGATATAGTACATAACTCGAGTTGTGTACTATACTTTATGTGTACTACTTTCATACATACTATTATGTATGATTTTTTTTTTTGCTCTCCCTCCTTTTTCGACCTAATACACCGTCGTCTCCACCGTCGTCTGGTCCCAAGCCCAGGGTGTGAAAGGAGGAGGGTGGTCGGCCTTCCCAGAATCGGGAAACCGAAGAAACTAGGCAAGAAACCGCATGGATACACGACAACCACTTACGAATTAATGCTACCGCATCCGGGGCAGCCGATGCGCCAGCTTTGGGAACCAGGGATGCTGGTGAGAAGTGGACTACTGGCCAAAGACTCAGGTTAATCACACCGAAATCAGAAATACGAATCGCCGCATGGAATGTGCGAACGGGACATCACGTTGGTCAAAAGGAAATTATCGCCAAGGAATTATTGAAATGCAAAATATCGATCTGTGCATTATCAGAACTGCGGCTCACAGGATCTGGGACAATGAAGGTTGACCCACCATCAATCGACGAGACGATGACGCTATTCTATTCTGGTGGCGACAAACGAGAAGCGGGCGTTGGCTTTATGGTTGATCGACGGGCCTCTGCCAGTGTTATCGCATTCCAACCGATATCCGAGCGTCTGGCGGTTATCACTATTGATGGAACGATTAAGACCCATATCGTATCCGTCTACGCCCCAACTGAGACCAGCCCGGACACAAACAAGGATGAATTTTATGCCCAGTTTCAACACACACTGGATACAATACCCCAAACCGAATTAATCGTACTTATGGGCGACTTTAATGCACATACGGGTGCAGATCGAACCGGTTGGGAAGAAACGATGGGAAAATTCGGATACGGGGAAATAAATGACAACGGATTACGCCTCTTATCATTTGCAGCGTCAAACAACTTGATCATCGGCAACAGCATCTTTCGTCACCCCCTCAAACATCAACTCACGTGGCGAAATCCATCCGGCAACGATTCGGCGATGTTGGACTACATTTTGGTCAACACCAGATTCCGATCGACGCTCAAAGATGTACGTGCGATGCGTGGACCCGACTGTGGATCAGACCATTATCTTGTACGAGTGAAACTACAATTGAAATTACAAAGAGCAAAGAAAAAGGCACCACCATCAGCCAAGAGGAACTGGGCCTGTCTGCGAGACCCTGAAACCAGCCGAAAATTTCAAATCGCATTATCCAACAAATTTGCAGCACTCACGATACCAGTCGATATCAACATAGAAGAAAAACAACTTTCTGAGTCTATTGTGGGGTGTGCAACGGAGCTGTGTCCGCCCATCCGTCGACGGACGCAGCAATGGATCTCGGACGACTGTCTCAATCTAGTCGACCAGCGGAAGCAAATGAAACACGTCGATTTCAAACAATACCGACGATTGAACAAAGAAGTTCGACAGAAAATGAAATTGGAACGGGAAGCTTACTGGAATAACATCGCGGCTGACATGGAAGAAACAGCGTCAAGGCATGAGTACCGGACGCTGTACCAGACAATCCGACGGTTAAGTGGCAAAACAACATCAACAAATGACAATATAAAAAAATTGGATGGAACTTTCGTGATCTCTCCTCAGGAACGTCTACAGCGGTGGAGAGAATTCTTTCATCAGCTGTACAACCACAATCCCCCAGTAGGTCCAGCACCCGAACTGCCGATTATTGAGCAGCCGATAAATCAGTTTCCCAATACTGAACCAACAATCAATGAGGTGAAGACGGCAATAAAATCCCTGAAAAATGGTAAAGCGCCGGGAGGAGATCAAGTAACTGCCGAAATGATCAAAGCCGGGGGAGACGTCTTATTACATCAACTTCACGTTCTCACAGTGCATATATGGCATTCAGATTGTGTTCCATCCGTGTGGAAGAAAGCGATTGTTGTGCCTATTTTGAAGAAAGGCGACAGTCGGGAATGCAAGAATTACCGTGGTATTAGCCTCCTCTCGATCGTCGGCAAAGTATTTATGAAAATCATACAATCAAGACTACAGAAACATCGAGAGCAAACAAGCCGGGAAGTACAAGCTGGATTTCGACCACATCGAGGATGCATCGATCAGATATTTGCTCTCCGTCAGCTAATGGAAGAAAGAATTCGATGTGGCAAACGAACTGTCATCGTCTTCATCGATTTCAAATCTGCTTTTGATTGCATCGATTGGACAAGCTTGTGGGAAGCCCTGAAGATCGAACACGTGCCACTGAAAATCATTCAACTTCTTCAAGCATCGTACGACGGCTCAACCAGCAATGTTCGTATCCGAAACGACATGTCTGAGGAATTCCCGATTCGAACCGGAGTCCGGCAAGGAGACGTGGCCTCGCCGCTCCTTTTTAACATTGTGATCGACACGATTATGCGAAAAGCGTTTGATGGGCGACGCGGAGTTCGATATGATGACAAAAACTTCCTAACCGATCTGATGTTCGCCGATGACAGTGCGGTTTTCGCCAACACAGATGCCGAAGCAACAGACACCTTGTATGACATTTCCCGCATTGCCCAGTCATACGGACTGAGAATCAATGTGGATAAGACCAAAGTGCTTACAACGGATGGATCTGAAGCCAGAGTTTACCTCGATGGAACCACAATCGAGCAGGTACCACAGTTCAAATATTTGGGATCCCTGGTTGTGGAGAAGAAAGTAGCTTCGACAGCCGAAGTTCACAGCCGGATAGGCCAGGCAACAGCAACGTTTGCTTCACTCAAGTGGTGCATATGGAAGCGGACGAATATTACCATCAAAACCAAAATACGCCTATACCGGACGCTGATCCTCCCAATTCTTCTTTATGGATCGGAAACATGGACATTACTCAAACCAGACCTTAACAAGCTCGAGGCCTTCCAAATGCGATGCCTGAGACAGATTCTCTGCGTCTCACTCCTCAACCACCTCCGAAATGAGACAATCAGAGAAAGGTGCGACCAACAGACACCGATTGTTGAGGAAATTCAAAAACGCCGATTACGATGGTTCGGCCACATCTGTAGGATGGGCGACAATCGAGTACCGCACAAACTCCTATGGAAAAAACGACCTCTTGATTGGAGAACACAAAAACAAGCACCGAAGACCAAATGGTTGAAACACGTAGAGAACGATTTAAAAAACCAGCGAATAACAACAGCTGAGGCAAGAACCGTTGCAACTGATCGATTAGCATGGAAGCGTACAGTGAATGGAGCACGGAATCTAGCGGCACCAACAGCAGCGTACTGGCTACGAGGTCGACCACCTCTCCATGCGCCGGCTATGGATTAAAGAAGAAGATGTGTACTACTTTATAGGTACTATACGTTATTCCGTGACTACGTAATTTGTAAGGCACACACAAAGACCACACTAATTTTTTTCTGTTTAATAAGAAAAATATGTTTGATGTAACAAATTTATTTCTTATTAGGTTATAGCAGGGGTCCTCACTAGGATTTTTTACAGAGCCTAATTGTTTTTATCAGATTTTCCTAAGGGCCGCAAGGAAAAAATATAATTAATAATAACGTCTTTTAGGTTTGTCAACAGCTTTATTAAATCAGAAACATCTTGCTTTTCATCTGGATTTTCATCAAACAGAGTTTTAACTGAAGGAAAGATGGAATAATCACCCTTTGATAGTTCTTCAATATACATATGGAACTTTTGTTCCTGTGAAAAACAATACTCTTCATTGCAATTTTTTGTAATGAAGTTACAATTTTTCGTTACAATTTTGTTGTAGTCTCCTTGCAATCGACACAGTGTTTCATTCACAATCGCCATTCAATGTCCATTCCTAACTTACGTTTGCAAATTTACGTTTATTTATTTCCCTAACAGCCGAGGGTCGCAAAAAATCGTTCCGAGTGCCGCATGCGGCCCGCGGGCCGCGTAGTGAGGATCGCTGGGTTATGTTTATTTAATTATCATTATTTAACATTATAATAAACAAACATTTGTATTTTCATATATAATTGTTACTCAACATTATTTAACTTGATAGAAATGAAAAGAAATACATTCTAAATGGTTCCATACCTAATTATTTAGTCCTTATTATTTACTTATTATTTAGTACTAGAATGCTCATAGGTATAGGCAACCCAATGTACGCAATGTCAATTTCCGGTAGTTTAAATTTTGGCACGGGGGGCGCTGAACGTATGAGCACATTTGGTTTTGCAGCTCTCAACCAATCAACGAATCGTAAACCAAACGCACGTGTGTGTTATCAAGCATAACTTATCATTAATCTCGAACTGTCACATACGTGAGTGTTATGGTGTATTTACATAGCTCACGAACTGTAGTTAGTCAAATTTGCAATAATCTTTGGTAGACCTTCACTGTTTTTCTTCTCACAGACAGAAGGGCCGACGCAAAAATCTTTTGTTTTCGGAATTTTTTAACAAATTAGCTATTGTTTCAAATGAAATTTAGTTTGTTAAATTAGCTAAATCAGTTCTTCTTCTTCTTTAATCCATAGCCGGCGCATGGAGAGGTGGTCGACCTCGTAGCCAGTACGCTGCTGTTGGTGCCGCTAGATTCCGTGCTCCATTCACTATACGCTTCCATGCTAATCGATCAGTTGCAACGGTTCTTGCCTCAGCTGTTGTTATTCGCTGGTTTTTTAAATCGTTCTCTACGTGTTTCAACCATGTGGTCTTCGGTGCTTGTTTTTGTGTTCTTCAATCAAGAGGTCGTTTTTTCCATAGGAGTTTGTGCGGTACTCGATTGTCGCCCATCCTACAGATGTGGCCGAACCATCGTAATCGGCGTTTTTGAATTTCCTCAACAATCGGTGTCTGTTGGTCGCACCTTTCTCTGATTGTCTCATTTCGGAGGTGGTTGAGGAGTGCGACGCAGAGAATCTGTCTCAGGCATCGCATTTGGAAGGCCTCGAGCTTGTTAAGGTCTGGTTTAAGTAATGTCCATGTTTCCGATCCATAAAGAAGAATTGGGAGGATCAGCGTCCGGTATAGGCGTATTTTGGTTTTGATGGTAATATTCGTCCGCTTCCATATGCACCACTTGAGTGAAGCAAACGTTGCTGTTGCCTGGCTTATCCGGCTGTGAACTTCGGCTGTCGAAGCTACTTTCTTCTCCACAACCAGTGATCCCAAATATTTGAACTGTGGTACCTGCTCGATTGTGGTTCCATCGAGGTAAACTCTGGCTTCAGATCCATCCGTTGTAAGCACTTTGGTCTTATCCGCATTGATTCTCAGTCCGTATGACTGGGCAATGCGGGAAATGTCATACAAGGTGTCTGTTGCTTCGGCATCTGTGTTGGCGAAAACCGCACTGTCATCGGCGAACATCAGATCGGTTAGGAAGTTTTTGTCATCATATCGAATTCCGCGTCGCCCATCAAACGCTTTTCGCATAATCGTGTCGATCACAATGTTAAAAAGGAGCGGCGAGGCCACGTCTCCTTGCCGGACTCCGGTTCGAATCGGGAATTCCTCAGACATGTCGTTTCGGATACGAACATTGCTGGTTGAGTCGTCGTAAGATGCTTGAAGAAGTTGAATGATTTTCAGTGGCACGTGTTCGATCTTCAGGGCTTCCCACAAGCTTGTCCAATCGATGCAATCAAAAGCAGATTTGAAATCGATGAAGACGATGACAGTTCGTTTGCCACATAGAATTCTTTCTTCCATTAGCTGACGGAGAGCAAATATCTGATCGATGCATTCTCGATGTGGTCGAAATCCAGCTTGTTCTTCCCGGCTTGTTTGCTCTCGATGTTTCTGTAGTCTTGATTGTATGATTTTTATAAATACTTTGCCGACGATCGAGAGGAATTACCACGGTAATTCTTGCATTCCCGACTGTCGCCTTTCTTCAAAATAGGCACAACAATCGCTTTCTTCCACACGGATGGAACACAATCTGAATGCCATATATGCACTGTGAGAACGTGAAGTTGATGTAATAAGACGTCTCCCCCTGCTTTGATCATTTAGGCAGTTACTTGATCTCTTCCCGGCGCTTTACCATTTTTCAGGGATTTTATTGCCGTATTCGCCTCATTGATTGTTGGTTCAGTATCGGGAAACTGATTTATCTGCTGCTCAATAATCGGCAGTTCGGGTGCTGGACCTACTGGCGGATTGTGGTTGTACAGCTGATGAAAGAATTCTCTCCACCGCTGTAGACGTTCCTGAGGAGAGGTCGCGAAAGTTCCATCCAATTTTTTTGATATTGTCATTTGTTGATGTTGTTTTGCCACTTAACCGTCGGATTGTCTGGTACAGCGTCCGGTACTCATGCCTTGACGCTGCTTCTTCCATGTCAGCCGCGATGTTATTCCAGTAAGCTTCCCGTTCCAATTTCATTTTCTGTCGAACTTCTTTGTTCAATCGTCGGTATTGTTTGAAATCGACGTGTTTCATTTGCTTCCGCTGGTCGACTAGATTGAGACAGTCGTCCGAGATCCATTGCTGCGTCCGTCGACGGATGGGCGGACACAACTCCGTTGCACACCCCACAATAGACTCAGAAAGTTGTTTTTCTTCTATGTTGATATCGACTGGTATCGTGAGTGCTGCAAATTTGTTGGATAATGCGATTTGAAATTTTCGGCTGGTTTCAGGGTCTCGCAGACAGGCCCAGTTCCTCTTGGCTGATGGTGGTGCCTTTTTCTTTGCTCTTTGTAATTTCAATTGTAGTTTCACTCGTACAAGATAATGGTCTGACCCACAGTCGGGTCCACGCATCGCACGTACATCTTTGAGCGTCGATCGGAATCTGGTGTTGACCAAAATGTAGTCCAACATCGCCGAATCGTTGCCGGATGGATTTCGCCACGTGAGTTGATGTTTGAGGGGGTGACGAAAGATGCTGTTGCCGATGATCAAGTTGTTTGACGCTGCAAATGATAAGAGGCGTAATCCGTTGTCATTTATTTCCCCGTATCCGAATTTTCGCATCGTTTCTTCCCAACCGGTTCGATCTACACCCGTATGTGCATTAAAGTCGCCCATAAGTACGATTAATTCGGTTTGGGGTATTGTATCCAGTGTGTGTTGAAACTGGGCATAAAATTCATCCTTGTTTGTGTCCGGGCTGGTCTCAGTTGGGGCGTAGACGGATACGATATGGGTCTTAATCGTTCCATCAATAGTGATAACCGCCAGACGCTCGGATATCGGTTGGAATGCGATAACACTGGCAGAGGCCCGTCGATCAACCATAAAGCCAACGCCCGCTTCTCGTTTGTCGCCACCAGAATAGAATAGCGTCATCGTCTCGTCGATTGATGGTGGGTCAACCTTCATTGTCCCAGATCCTGTGAGCCGCAGTTCTGATAATGCACAGATCGATATTTTGCATTTCAATAATTCCTTGGCGATAATTTCCTTTTGACCAACGTGATGTCCCGTTCGCACATTCCATGCGGCGATTCGTATTTCTGATTTCGGTGTGATTAACCTGAGTCTTTGGCCAGTAGTCCACTTCTCACCAGCATCCCTGGTTCCCAAAGCTGGCGCATCGGCTGCCCCGGATGCGGTAGCATTAATTCGTAAGTGGTTAAGTCGTGTATCCATGCGGTTTCTTGCCTAGTTTCTTCGGTTTCCCGATTCTGGGAAGGCCGACCACCCTCCTCCTTTCACACCATGGGCTTGGGACCAGACGACGGCGGAGACGACGGTGTATTAGGTCGAAAAAGGAGGGAGAGCAAAAAAATACGTTTATGTCACTTTGACATAAACGTATATATAACAAAGTTAGTTATATTCAGTTAGTGAGTTGTAGCTAGTTAAAGTTAAAAATTATTTGTTAGTCGACCTTTGCTGCATCTTTGCTCACAGACAGACGAACAAACGTAAATTACTTTTGTTGCCGTTAGTATGTAACTAATTAGTTACTGTTTCAAGCAATACTTAATTTGCTCGAATATCTGTATTAGTCTGCGAGTTGCAGCTAG
The DNA here is from genome assembly GCA_944588485.1 of Phosphuga atrata. Lineage (NCBI taxonomy): Eukaryota > Metazoa > Arthropoda > Insecta > Coleoptera > Silphidae > Phosphuga > Phosphuga atrata. The sequence continues at coordinate 57,398,501 of OX155902.1, read as the reverse complement.
ATTAGCTAGATAGACTTTTTATTTCAGAATTTTGTAACTAATTAGTTACTGTTTCAAATAAAACTCAGTTTGTTAAATTAGCTAAATCAGTTAGAGAGTTGTAACTAGTTAAAATCAAAAATTATTTTTATATTGACCTTCACTACATCTTTGCTCATAGACAGACGAACAGGCGTAAATTACTTTTGTTGCCGCTAGTTTGTAACTAATTAGTTACTGTTTCAAACAATACTTAGTTTGTTGGCTTAGCTGTATTTGTTCGTGAGTTGTAGCTAATCAAATTCTTAAAAATATTTGGTAGGCCTTCACTGTTTTTCTTCTCACAGACAGACGGGCCGACGCAAAAATCGTTTGTTTACGTAATTTGGAAAAGAAATAGTTTTTGCTTCAAATAAAACTTAGTTTGTTAAATTAGCTAAATCGGTTAGTGAGTTGGAGCTAGGTAAAGTCAAATATTATTTGTATATTGACCTTCACTGCATCTTTGCTCGCAGACAAATTTGTAATAATCTGGCATTTTGATAACTGTTTTATAACCGAAATACATTATCTAAAATAAATATATTATTTAATAAATAAAATAAATACATTAATTCTCTTCAATGTAGCATTAGTTATAAAATTGAAAGTAGGAAATTATCATTACGATATCTTCGAATCTATCAATAAATAGGTGGAACAAAGGCTAAACAATTAATTTACACTAAAGTGGAACAACGGTAGAACAAGGGCTTAACAATTAATTTTATCTGTCAGTTTCCCTTCAGATAATAATTTCAGTTGGATAAGGAGCGGCCGATATTTCCTTATCTTAGATTCTAAGGATGAATTACACAACTTCTTACTTTATATTCTTTAATCTATGAGTAGACTCTTTACTCTTTTATCTACGACCACTATTGTAAATGCCCATTATTGTACAGTTCAAGGACTATGTAAATACATCATAACACACACGTATGTAACAGTCCGCGATTAATGATAAGTTATGATTGATAACACACACGTGCGTTTGGTTTACGATTCGTTTATTGGTTGAGAGCTGCTACTACGTGCTCATACGTTCAGTGCCCCCGTGCCACAATTCAAACTAACGGAAATTGACATTGCGTACATTGGGTTGCCTATATCTATGAGCACTCATTCGAGTTTAACCCAAATAAGTACTAAATAATAAAGTATGTAACCATTAAGAATGTATTTCTTTTCATTTCTTTCAAGTTAAATAATGTCGAGTAACAGTTAGATGTGAAAATACAACTGTATGTTTATTATAATACAGAAACAAATTAGTGTGGTCGTAGATAAAGTGTAGTACATAACTCGAGTTGTAAGGCAAATCTGTTGGAATTCAGCCCTTGACGAAAGTTGGTCATAACCGTTCCCTTGCTTGCCTTGACGTAGCGAACGGCTCACACAACGCATCTTGAACAAAATGTGCCAAAGAGTAAAAGAAGATATAAGTGTAATAGACCTTTTCATAGTTGTAATGTTTTTGTGCGCATGTGTCAATTTCCGCCATGTTATACGTCAAAAAGTGCCCGTAACTTTTTGACGTATAACTAAATATGTGCCCGAAACTTTCATGTTCCCGCCTTTCAAACTTGGCGGATGTGCATGCGCTTAATTAACCAGAAAAAGGTCTATTCCACCTATTTATTGATAGATTGTAAGATTTCGTAATGATAATCTCCTATTTGCAATTTTATTCTTAATTTCAAAATTTTTGTGGTTCAATTTTCGTGGTTATTAATTTTGTGGTTCAAACCACAACAGTTGATTTTTAACATTACTGATAAAGATGTCTTAAAGGGTGATACTCATATACGCGACACTTAGCTACGCAACGTCACGCGACATCGCTTGTCAAATAATGATTACATTTTAAATGGGCACGTTCTCACTATGGCTACGCGACAGCTATAAGACGTGCCCATTTTAAACAATGTAATCATTATTTGACAGGCGATGTAGCACGACGTCGCGTAGCTGAATGTCGTGCATATGGGAATCACATCTCGTGCATGAATGGCGAGGTTAGGTTTTACTTTGACATTTGTGGGTAGAGACATGAACTTAGTTACGGTGGTTGATTTAAATGATAATTGGATATTGGTAAGTTCGTGTAAGTGTATTCCAATATGTAATTTAAACAGCAAAGCTGCACTGATTAGAGATAAATCGAAACGCGTCTGCAGATGGCTATTCACTTGAATTAAATACAAAGAAATGATCTTATAAACAATGATATTTGTCTAGTGCTTGTTAGTCGACCCTTAGTCTTTAAAATATTTGCTTTTTCCCTTCTCCGTTTTTTCTTTCTTGTGTTGCGCCTTCAGGAGGCAATTTTTTATTTGGGAATTTTTAAGGGGATTATTTCTGGCCTCGTGCTCACCCTCTGTCCTGTCGGTGACACAAACAGGGAAACGTGTGAGAAATTGTCGCGGAATTTCATTTCAGCTCTAGCTTCCTTGCCTCGAATTAAATTCTCTGTTTGTATTCAATTTCACCTGGGAAGGTTTAAACAATTTTGGAAACAAATTTTGGAATGAAAATTTCCTGAAATTGTTCGAATTGGTTATAATAAATGAGGAAACGTTGGAAAATTAAATGTCCTTAGAATGGTGTTAAAAGTTTAAGTACAAACTTATAAAAGAGGAAATATATAATTGCTCAAATAGCTTGAATATATAATCTTAGTCAACTTATTCGTAGCTCTATAATAGTAAGTCTTATTAAGACTATGAATAATCTCATTAAAACAATCTCATGTTGAAACAACTACTTCCTGGCTAATACCATGCAAGATAGTGAATTATACAACAGACATTTGCATGTTATTACTAGTCCCAGTTCATTTCATGCCAGTCACACGCACTAGTCAAATAACATTGTTTTTAAGATCATTTCTTTGTATTTAAATTAAGTGAATAGCCATCTGCAGACGTGTTTCCATATTTATCTCTCATCAGTGCAGCTTTGCTGTTTGAATTTAAAAACGAAATACACTTACATGCACTTGGAGACCAATATTCAGTGATCATTTGAATCAACCACGGTAACTTGTCTTTTATATCTTTCTCTACAAATGTAAAATTAAAACGTAACCTCCCCGGTCATGAACAAGTTGTCCATGTTCATGTAACATAGCTTGAATATATTCAACCTATTCGTAGCTCTATAATATTAAGTCTTATTAAAACTATGAACAAATCTCATGTTGCAACAACTACTTCCAGGCTAATACCACGCAAGTTATTGAATTATACAACAGACATTTGCATGTTATTACTAGTCTCAATACATTTCATGTCAGTAACACACATTTGCATGTTATTACTAATCCCAGTAAATTTCATGTCACTAACAAGCACTAGACAAATAGCATTGTTTTTGAAATCATTTCTTTTTATTCAAATTAAGTGCATAGTCATCTGCAGACGCGTTGCGAGATCTATCCCTCATCAGTGCAGCTTTGATGTTTGAATTCCATATTGGAATACACTTACACGAACTTGGAGACCAATATCCAATTATCATTTAAATCAACCACCGTAACTAAGTTCATATCTTTCCCCACAAATGTCAAACTAAAACCTAACCTCTCCAGTCATGCACGAGGTGTGCAAGTTCGTGTAATTAAGTAATGTAATTTTAAATCTTGCTATAAACTGATCAGATTTTATGTAATTTAATTTAAATTAATTTCATTCAGATCTTTAAAATATTTCACGAAAACGTTGCTTGTTTTTACACATTTTCCAGGCTGTTAAATTTACGAAACATTTCAGTTCCAGATTCCGTCCAGTTTTCGTTTTCCTTAAAACTGGCGAATCCACCGAAGATGAAAACTTCCCAACAACAACGCGTCTACTTGGAAAATTATGTGAGTCAAATTTTAAAGCAACACCAAACTAATTTTAATTACTTCATTAATTAATTATAATATACAAGACAAAACTAGACGGGCAAGACTAGACAGACGAGACAGACGAGACACTCTAGACGGACGAGACAAACTAGACAGACTGAACAGACTGGACAGACGACAGACAAGACTAGACAGACAAGACTAGACATACAAGACTATACAGACAAGACTAGACAGACATGACTAGATAAACAAGACTAGACAGACAAGACTAGACAGACAAGACTAGACAGACAAGGCTAGACAGACAAGACTAGACAGACAAGACTAGACAGACAAGACTAGACAGACAAGACTAGACAGACAAGACTAGACAGACAAGACTAGACAGACAAGACTTGACAGACAAGACTAGACAGACAAGACTAAACAGACAAGACTAGACAGACAAGACTAGACAGACAAGACTAGACAGACAAGACTAGACAGACAAGACTAGACAGACAAGACTATGTCTAGTCTTGTCTGTCTAGTCTTGTCTGTCTAGTCTTGTCTGTCGTTGACTAGACAGACAAGACTAGACAGACAAGACTAGACAGACAAGACTAGACAGACAAGACTAGACAGACAAGACTAGACAGACAAGACTAGACAGACAAGACTAGACAGACAAGACTAGACAGACAAGACTAGACAGACAAGACTAGACAGACAAGACTAGACAGACAAGACTAGACAGACAAGACTAGGCAGACAAGACTAGACAGACAAGACTAGACAGACAAGACTAGACAGACAAGACTAGACAGACAAGACTAGACAGACAAGACTAGACAGACAAGACTAGACAGACAAGACTAGACAGACAAGACTAGACAGGCAAGACTAGACAGACAAGACTAGACAGACAAGACTAGACAGACAAGACTAGACAGACAAGACTAGACAGACAAGACTAGACAGACAAGACTAGACAGACAAGACTAGACAGACAAGACTAGACAGACAAGACTAGACAGACAAGACTAGACAGACAAGACTAGACAGACAAGACTAGACAGACAAGACTAGACAGACTAGACAGACAAGACTAGACAGACAAGACTAGACAGACAAGACTAGACAGACAAGACTAGACAGACAAGACTAGACAGACAAGACTAGACAGACAAGACTAGACAGACAAGACTAGACAGACAAGACTAGACAGACAAGACTAGACACACAAGACTAGACAGACAAGACTAGACAGACAAGACTAGACAGACAAGACTAGACAGACAAGACTAGACAGACAAGACTAGACAGACAAGACTAGAAAGACAAGACTAGAAAGACAAGACTAGACAGACAAGACTAGACAGACAAGACTAGACAGACAAGACTAGACAGACAAGACTAGACAGACAAGACAAGACAGACAAGACTAGACAGACAAGACTAGACAGACAAGACTAGACAGACAAGACTAGACAGACAAGACTAGACAGACAAGACTAGACAGACAAGACTAGACAGACAAGACTAGACAGACAAGACTAGACAGACAAGACTAGACAGACAAGACTAGACAGACAAGACTAGACAGTCAAGACTAGACAGTCAAGACTAGACAGACAAGACTAGACAGACAAGACTAGACAGACAATACTAGACAGACAAGACTAGACAGACAAGACTAGACAGACAAGACTAGACAGACAAGACTAGACAGACAAGACTAGACAGACAAGACTAGACAGGCCAGACTAAATAGACAAGACTAGATAGACAAGACTAGACAGACAAAACTAGACAGACAAGACTAGAAAGACAAGACTAGACAGACAAAACTAGTCAGAGAAGACTAGATAGACAAGACTAGACAGACAAGACTAGACAGACTGGACTAAACAGACAAGAATAGACTAGACAATACTGAATTTATGTAATAGGAATTCCATCTATGTAGTTAGTGTTATTGCTTGTTGTAAATAAATTGGTTAAGATCGAGTTTCAACTCAAATGCGACCGAACGACTAACCGCAAACATTAATCGTTACTGGATGCAGCCGATACAATGTGGCCTTGTTATTTATAGTGCCCAGTGGTCGAACTATGAGCGCGCTTTCTATCTAATTAGTTCTACGCTTATCTGGCAGATTGCAATCTACAAACACCACAATAAACAAGGCATTCAATTAATATGACTTCTCTGCCTGGTCTTGTCTGTTTAGTCTTATCTTAGTTTATTTATGTCTATGATTTGATTTAATGTCCTCTGAAGGGGCGTGATTGGAGTGATGCGTGCTGGAGTTTTATGATATTTTCATTTGCAACATGAATCAGTGCAGATTTGCTTATAACAGGATTTCTGGTATTCTTATCCACATGTGGCACAGGCGTAGAAATTATCAAAATTATTGGCGCAGTCAACGCAGATTTTGCAACTTTTCCTAATATCCTAGATATGCGGCCTTTAACCGGCCGGTCCAGACGCTACCTTTTGCACAACCTTTTGTTTGCGCAGTCTTAGGGCAGAATGAAAACGTTGCAATTTTTAGTGCGTCTATATCGTGCAGCTGTATCTGTATATTTCGCACAGTTTTAGTGAAATCGTCACGGAGGAGGTACTAGTTTGGTCATTTTTATACAAAATGAATCGGAAAACGGAGCTACCGTCTACATGCGCCGACCTGTCTGCACAGTTCGTGCATATCTATGTTCTCTAGCTAGCAGTTATAGCTGCAACTGTACCGTCTTCGCGCAGTTTTCAAAACTGCGCAGTTTTCCTATCTACACGCAGCGTTTTGAACCGTGTTGAACTGTGCAGACAAAAAGTTGTGCAAAACGTAGCGTCTGGACTGGCCTTTATGGAGGATTGGTACAGATATCTCTATAATTCTTGGACTGGCCTAATACTTTAAATCCCCTGGTTTTACCTCAAACGAAGTATCTCGTTTTTATTTTTGTAGATTCTGTTTGCAGGTGGTTTCGCCATTTCCTCAGTCCTCGGGCTGATTTTGTACTTCAGGACACGCGGCGAAATTATGAAAGCCTCTTCTGAGACTATGGCCACACCCAAACACAAATACAGAAATTTTGTCGGAAGCGTTTCTCCTTGTTTTGAAAGCATCCTCGTTGAAATCGGCTTCGTTTGCAGCTGCTTTTGGACAGACTAGACAGACAAGACTAGAGCCTTCGGCTTGTCGTTGCCCTTACAGTTAGGCTTTTTTTGCGACTTGCTGTCCCCGATCTTGGACACGATGAACGATTTTTGTGTAACTGCTACGAGAAATTTTGTGCTCTGTTTAGTCTTTTCCCTCTAATCTTGTCTGTCTAGTCTTGTCTGTCTAGTCTTGTCCGGCAAGACAGTTTAATCTAGTTTTATCGAGTGTCGCCTGGAATAATAATCCATTTATATGAAACTAATTTCGTCGACTGTGGTAACATGATGTTTGTTAGTTGCTGCCGCCGCCGGTTGTGTGTGAAGTTCGGTATTAATGGTAATTTCGTGTTTCAGATTGGCAAGCTAGTGCGAGACGCGATCCCGACTGTGACAGAAACACGCGTCGAACATCTCCAGTAAGTTTCGCCCGCGCGCATTTCCTTCACCGATTTACACGAAATGTTAATATTAACATGAATTATTCATTAAGATCTCACATCAGAAGACATTAACAATAAACGTAGATAGACAGATGAAACTAGAGGGACAATACTAGACAGACAAGACCAGACAGACAAGACTAGACAGACAAGACTAGACAGACAAGACTAGACAGACAAGACTAGATAGACAAGACTAGACAGACAAGACTAGACAGACAAGACTAGACAGACAAGACTAGACAGACAAGACTAGACAGACAAGACTAGACAGACAAGATTAGACAGACAAGACTAGACAGACAAGACTAGAGAGACAAGACTAGACAGACAAGACTAGACAGATAAGACTAGACAGACAAGACTAGACAGATAAGACTAGACAGATAAGACTAGACAGACAAGATTAGACAGACAAGACTAGACAGACAAGACTAGAGAGACAAGACTAGACAGACAAGACTAGACAGATAAGACTAGACAGACAAGATTAGACAGACAGGACTAGAGAGACAAGACAAGACAGACAAAACTAGACAGACAAGACAAGATAGACAAGACTAGACAGACAAGACTAGACAGAAGAGACTAGACACATAAGATTAGACAGACAAGACTAGACAGACAAGATTAGACAGACAAGACTAGACAGACAAGACTAGACAGGCAAGAGTAGACAGACAAGATTAGACAGACAAGACTAGACAGACAAGACTAGACAGACAAGACTAGACAGAAGAGACTAGACACATAAGATTAGACAGACAAGACTAGACAGACAAGATTAGACAGACAAGACTAGACAGACAAGACTAGACAGGCAAGAGTAGACAGACAAGATTAGACAGACAAGACTAGACAGACAAGACTAGACAGACAAAACTAGAACGACAAGACTAGACAGACAAGACTAGACAGACAAGACTAGACAGAAGAGACTAGACACATAAGATTAGACAGACAAGACTAGACAGACAAGATTAGACAGACAAGACTAGACAGACAAGACTAGAGAGACAAGACTAGACAGATAAGACTAGACAGACAAGATTAGACAGACAAGACTAGACAGACAAGACTATACAGACAAGACTAAAGGGACAAAACTAAATGCGGACAAATCTTTTAACCAATTAAGCCTTCCTGAGACGTCACAATTTGTCACATCCCCTAAACAATCCTCCCTTATTAAATATCCGAGGGAAATCCGTTATTCTGTCCGGCTATCAACCCAACTGTTTCTCCTTTAATATCGCGCGCCGTATTCCGCAGACCCTTCATTCTCGTCTCTTTTCCAGGAGTTTCCCGGATCACATGGAAGCGACGTGTCTCGTGTTGGGGGCCAGGCGGGACGAGCGCCGCCTCCGGTCCCTGGCGGACAGATGGGCCGAGCGCGGACACGTCGGCAACCTCAGCCTCGCCTCGCAGCGCGCCGTCCCTCTCGGCCACCCCAACGCTTCTTCCCGCCACCAGGTGAGTTCTCCCCGCCGTCCCCAGCATTTTGTCAGACGCGATAGATTACAGTCATTTACAGCCGACAAGGGCGATTGTTGCAACTGGAAATTGGAAATCTATTTGATCGAACAGATTAGATTGTTATTATCAAACTGGATGTTTCTTGGAATATAATAAGACTAAACAGATACGACTAGACAGGCAATACTAGACAGACAAGACTAGACGGACAAGATTAGACAGGCAAGGCTAGACGGACAAGAGTAGACAGATAAGACTAGACAGACAAGACTAGACAGACAAGACTAGACAAACAAGACTAGGCAGACTAGAGTAGACAGACAATACTAGACAGACAAAACTAGACAGACATTTCTAGACAAACAAGACTAGACAGACAAGACTAGACAGACAAGACTAGACGGACAAGAGTAAATAGATAAGACTAGAGTGACAGACTGGAGAGACAAGACTAGAGAGTCATGACAAGTCAGACAAGAAAAGGCAAAGAATACTAGACAGACACGACTGGACAGATAAGAGTAGGCAGACAAGACTAGACAGACAAAACTAGACAGATAAGACTAGACAGACAAGACTAGACAGACAAGACTAGACAGACAAGACTAGACAGACAAGACTAGACAGACAACACTAGACAGGCAAGACTAGACAGATAAGACTAGACAGACAAGACTAGACAGACAAGACTTAGACAGACAGGACTTGACGGACAAAACTAGATAGACAAGACTAGGGAGACAAGACTGGAGAGACAATACCAGATAGACAAGACTAGACAGACAGGATTAGATAGACAGTCTAGATAGACAAGATTAGAGAGCCAAGACAAGACAGACAAGACAAACAAGACTAGACAGACACGACTAGGTAGATAAGACTATACAGAGACGACTAGTCATTATTATGACAAAAATTATTGTTATTATGACAGAAATCTTGCCCTAAATTAGTAGATGTCAATTTCTTGTAGATATTTATGACAGTTCAATGTTGAAAAAACAATTGACTGAACCAAAAATCATTAGTTTTGACATATGTCAAAGTGACGTCAGTGGAACAATCTTAAAGGGACAGTCAGTATGACATTTCTCAAAGTGACAGTCAGTGTAATATTTATCAAAGTGACAGCTAGTGTAACATTTGTCAAAGGGACTACAAAGTGGATGTCAAAATTCTGATGGAAGTGTCAAAATTGGTTTGGAGGTGGCAAAATTGGGGTGAAGCAGTCAAAATTGTGGTGGAAGTGTCAAAATTGGGGTGGAGATTTCAAAATTGGGGTCAATGTGTCAAAATTGGGGTGAAAGTGTCAATTGGGGTGGAGGTGTCAAAATTGGGGTGGATGTGTCAAAATTGGGGTGGATGGGTCAAAATTGGGGTGGATATATCAAAATTGGGGTGGAAGTGTCAAAATTGGGGTGGAGGTGTCAAAATTGGGGTGGGGATGTCAAAGTTGTGAATTTGACAGTGTGATATTTGACACAGTGACAGTCAGTGTGATATTTGTCAAAGTGACATCTGTACGGAATTATGAATTTACAGCGATTTTTGTATCGCTCCAGTTGGTCGGCGGCTGCAAAAAGAATTCGTTGTATAACCGCGGAACGTGCGAACGCATTCGATTTCGGCTTTCAACGAATTTGTTGCGGTTGCACAACAGATCTGCAACTGCTATTGCAAATTCGAAAACGGCTCGTTCACAATAGGCCATTTTGCGGTTAGTTAAGCGCATGCTCATCAGCCGAGTTTGAAAAGGCAGGAATCTGAAAGTTTCGGGCACATATTTAGTCATACGTCAAAAAGTTCGGGCACTTTCTAACGTATAACATGACACAGAAATTGACACATGCGCATAAAAAAAATTCATCTATGATGTCATCGACTCTTTAACAGTTTCTTATGTCATCAACTGTTTGACAGTTTCAAACGTCATCGATTCTTTGACAGTTTCAAATGACATCGATTGTTTAGACAGTTTCAAATATGTTTGACTGTTTGACAAATTGAGTTTTTTCACGTCAAAAAGTTCGGACACTTTTTGACGTATAACATGGCGGAAATTGACACATGAGCACAAAAAAATTTCAACTATGTTGTCATCGACTCTTTGACAGTTTCAAACGTCATCGAGTCTTTGGCAGTTTCAAATGACATCGATTGTTTGACAGTTTCAAATGTCATTGACTGTTTGACAAATTGAGTGTTTTCAATGTCAACATGTTTGAAATGTGACGTTTTATCGCAGGCGGAAATTCCGGCGCGAAATTACGCAAGCTGTTTGTTTGCCCGAATCTCTGGTGAAAGTTTTGCAAACGGAGAGATTATTAATTATCACCAAGACAAGCCATGAGGAAACAATCGAACCTATTAAATTTTAGCAAAAACAAAAGCTTTAAAATTTGACACCTGTCAAGTTTGACAGTTTTTTTTTATACACGCAAATGACAACTGTAAAGTTTAACAATAGACCTTTTCATAGTTGAATTTTTTTTGTGCGCATGTGTCAATTTCAGCCATATTATTCGTCAAAAAGTGCCCGAACTTTTTGACGTATAACCAGTGGAAATAACAAAATGTGCCCGAAACTTTCATATTACCGCCTTTCAAACTTGGCGTATGCGCATGGGCTTAACTAACTGTAAAAAGGTCTATTATACATACATGCAAATTACAGCGGTCAAGTTCTTGAAAAATTCTTTACAGATTCCTACTTGTAGAAAATATTTTCATGTTAATTGTCAAATTTGACAGTTCATTAATTGCACTTTGTTAATTTTTAGCTGCGCTGTTTGGATTGGTGGTCAAGACTGCCTTGACTTGTCTGCCTAGTCATGTTTATCTAGTCTCGTTTGTCTAGTCTGGTCTGTCTGTCTAGTCTTGTATGTCTATTCTTGTCTGTCTGGTCTTGTCTATCTAGTCTTGTCTGTCTAGCATTGTCTGTCTAGTCTTGTCTGTTTACTCTTCTGTCTGTCTGTCTAGTCTTGTCTGTCTAGTATTGTCTGTCTTGTCTTGTCTGTCTAGTTTTGTCTGTCTAGTCTTGTCTGTCCAGTCTTGTCTGTCTAGTCTTGTCTGTCTAGTCTTGTCTGTCTAGTCTTGTCTGTCTAGTCTTGTCTGTCTAGTCTTGTCTGTCTAGTCTTGTCTGTCTAGTCTTGTCTGTCTAGTCTTGTCTGTCTAGTCTTGTCTGTCTAGTCTTGTCTGTCTAGTCTTGTCTGTCTAGTCTTGTCTGTCTAGTCTTGTCTGTCTAGTCTTGTCTGTCTAGTCTTGTCTGTCTAGTCTTGTCTGTCTAGTCTTGTCTGTCTAGTCTTGTCTGTCTAGTCTTGTCTGTCTAGTCTTGTCTGTCTAGTCTTGTCTGTCTAGTCTTGTCTGTCTAGTCTTGTCTGTCTAGTCTTGTCTGTCTAGTCTTGTCTGTCTAGTCTTGTCTGTCTAGTCTTGTCTGTCTAGTCTTGTCTGTCTAGTCTTGTCTGTCTAGTCTTGTCTGTCTAGTCTTGTCTGTCTAGTCTTGTCTGTCTAGTCTTGTCTGTCTAGTCTTGTCTGTCTAGTCTTGTCTGTCTAGTCTTGTCTGTCTAGTCTTGTCTGTCTAGTCTTGTCTGTCTAGTCTTGTCTGTCTAGTCTTGTCTGTCTAGTCTTGTCTGTCTAGTCTTGTCTGTCTAGTCTTGTCTGTCTAGTCTTGTCTGTCTAGTCTTGTCTGTCTAGTCTTGTCTGTCTAGTCTTGTCTGTCTAGTCTTGTCTGTCTAGTCTTGTCTGTCTAGTCTTGTCTGTCTAGTCTTGTCTGTCTAGTCTTGTCTGTCTAGTCTTGTCTGTCTAGTCTTGTCTGTCTAGTCTTGTCTGTCTAGTCTTGTCCGTCTAGTCTTGTCTGTCTAGTCTTGTCTGTCTAGTCTTGTCTGTCTAGTCTTGCCTGCCTAGTCGTGTCTGCCTATTAATGTTCGCTCTGTTGAGTGTTAGCGATTTTCGCTGAAATATTGCGGAATTACATCCCAGTTATCAATTGTTTTCAGCAAATGCAGATTTTGTCGCCGCCACCCGATTTTGCACAGAATCAGCAATTCCAGCTGCAAAAATAAATTGTCTGTCCGTTCCATGTGTCCTTTGTTAAATTGATCAATATTTCAGACCAGACAGAACAAACTCAGCAATATCCCCAGAAAAATCACATGAATTGTCTAACTAGCAGTATCTATCTACTCCTGACACTTTTGTCTTGCCTGTCTCTAAACAAATCTTAATCTAGACTTGTTTGTCTTGGTATCTAGTGTCTAGTTTTTCTCTAAATAAATCACCAACTAGTTTTGTTTGTCTAGAAATCTAATGTTTAATTTGTCTCTAAATAAATCCCAATCTAGTCTTGTTTGTCTAGCAATCGAATGTCTAGTGTGTCTCTAAATGAATCAGTATCTAGTCGTGTGTATCATGCAATGTAATGTCTAATTTGTCTCTAAATAAATGCCAATGTAGTCTTGTTTGTCTAGTAATCTAATGTATGGGTTGCTCTAAATGAATCCACTATCTAGTCTTAATAATTGGTTCGGGGGCTAATATATTCATGAGTCGAGTAATCAAATGAACAATCATTGGCGTAATTACAATCAGTGCGGGGGCTCACTCGAGCAATTAGCCGAGCCGGGTCGAGATGAAGGGGTGGAAAACAGCCGGAGTGGGAAAGAGTTGCGTTGTATTTAGACTTTTACATGCGAATAAATCGCCCGGATCTGTGTAAGGGAGTGGTTCTATGTTTTATCAAACAACATTCCTTCTGCTTGATAGCCTTTTCGTCAAGTTTTTGTTTTCAATAAATATTGTTTCTTCTGCTTTAGGTGCAATCGTGATTTAAGCCTCTTTCCATTAACACTAATTGTTTCATGAGCGAATGTATAAAGGTAGACTTCCGAGTAAAACGGCTCTGGCGTCAGTAACGCAGCGTCAAAGCCGCCGCGACATAGCGATAGTATTATGCACTATGAAAATGTATGAGGCGTAATTCGAGCGCAGCGACATTGACGCGCTCAGCGTCAGTGTCGTGCGCTTGAATGACGCCTCATACATTTTCATAGTGCATAATACTATCGCTATGTCGCTGCGTCAGTATCGCTGCGTTAGTGACGTCAGAGCCGCTTTGCACGGAAGTCTACCTTAACATAAAATATTGACTTATTAAAGTCGGAACACAGTCTGGATATATAAATATATTCAAGCTTTCCGTAGCTCTATAATATGATTAAGTCTTTTTAGGACTACAAAACAAATCTCAGGTGAAATTTGTAAGTTTACTATTTTTTTTTACTTAATAATATTATAGAGCTTTAGAGACCGCTTATTATAGACAACAACGTGCCAACGCGGAGAAACTTTGAGGTCATACCAACCGGCAGTAGAGGCGTTTCTGAGGATGTCAGAAAAATTGGTGCAACTGACTGGAAGGTCCGTGCCAGAGACCGGAAAGGATGGCGGACGAGGTTTGAGGCCCTGTAAGGCTATAGCACTACTGATGATGAATATTATAGAGCTACGGAAAGGTTGAATATATTTATATATGCAGGCTGTGTTCCGACTTTATTAAGTTATGATTATCTATAAGTTAGTATGGTTTTACCAATAATAAAATATTGAGATGAAACCAATATTTGATGTAATACATCCGGTGGTGTTTGATGGATGAGACGGGACGGAGTCAATGTGCGGAGATTTGCGAAAAAATCGTGTTATTAATGTTTGCGACTTTTTGCGTCCGAGAAGAATGCGGCTAATTAATCTGATGGCAATCGTTCGGGCGTGAAGCCCTAATGTCCCATTAAACTGTTCGCTCTTCATAAATCATCGGGGCGGCGTTAATGTCGCCGCGCTCAAAATGATTATGTTGCCTAACGGCTTGCGCCAATATTGTACGAGCAAACAATATGCGAAATTATTTACAAAAAATTATCACATTGACGACAGTCAAAAAACATTGTCTGTCTAGGCTTGTCTGTCTAGTCTTGTCTGTCTAGTCTTGTCTGTCTAGTCTTGTCTGTCTAGTCTTGTCTGTCTAGTTTTGTCTGCCTAGTCTTGTCTATCTAGTTTTGTCTGTCTAGTCTTGTCTGTCTAGTCTTGTCTGTCTAGTCTTGTCTGTCTAGTCTTGTCTGTCTAGTCTTGTCTGTCTAGTCTTGTCTGTCTAGTCTTGTCTGTCTAGTCTTGTCTGTCTAGTCTTGTCTGTCTAGTCTTGTCTGTCTAGTCTTGTCTGTCTAGTCTTGTCTGTCTAGTCTTGTCTGTCTAGTCTTGTCTGTCTAGTCTTGTCTGTCTAGTCTTGTCTGTCTAGTCTTGTCTGTCTAGTCTTGTCTGTCTAGTCTTGTCTGTCTAGTCTTGTCTGTCTAGTCTTGTCTGTCTAGTCTTGTCTGTCTAGTCTTGTCTGTCTAGTCTTGTCTGTCTAGTCTTGTCTGTCTAGTCTTGTCTGTCTAGGCTTGTCTGTCTAGTCTTGTCTGTCTAGTCTTGTCTGTCTAGTCTTGTCTGTCTAGTCTTGTCTGTCTAGTCTTGTCTGTCTAGTCTTGTCTGTCTAGTCTTGTCTGTCTAATCTTGTCTGTCTTGTCTTGTCTGTATAGTCTTGTCTGTCTAGTCTTGTCTGTCTAGTCTTGTCTGTCTAGTCTTGTCTGTCTAGTCTTGTCTGTCTAGTCTTGTCTGTCTAGTCTTGTCTGTCTAGTCTTGTCTGTCTAGTCTTGTCTGTCTAGTCTTGTCTGTCTAGTCTTGTCTGTCTAGTCTTGTCTGTCTAGTCTTGTCTGTCTAGTCTTGTCTGTCTAGTCTTGTCTGTCTAGTCTTGTCTGTCTAGTCTTGTCTGTCTAGTCTTGTCTGTCTAGTCTTGTCTGTCTAGTCTTGTCTGTCTAGTCTTGTCTGTCTAGTCTTGTCTGTCTAGTCTTGTCTGTCTAGTCTTGTCTGTCTAGTCTTGTCTGTCTAGTCTTGTCTGTCTAGTCTTGTCTGTCTAGTCTTGTCTGTCTAGTCTTGTCTGTCTAGTCTTGTCTGTCTAGTCTTGTCTGTCTAGTCTTGTCTGTCTAGTCTTGTCTGTCTAGTCTTGTCTGTCTAGTCTTGTCTGTCTAGTCTTGTCTGTCTAGTCTTGTCTGTCTAGTCTTGTCTGTCTAGTCTTGTCTGTCTAGTCTTGTCTGTCTAGTCTTGTCTGTCTAGTCTTGTCTGTCTAGTCTTGTCTGTCTAGTCTTGTCTGTCTAGTCTTGTCTGTCTAGTCTTGTCTGTCTAGTCTTGTCTGTCTAGTCTTGTCTGTCTAGTCTTGTCTGTCTAGTCTTGTCTGTCTAGTCTTGTCTGTCTAGTCTTGTCTGTCTAGTCTTGTCTGTCTAGTCTTGTCTGTCTAGTCTTGTCTGTCTAGTCTTGTCTGTCTAGTCTTGTCTGTCTAGTCTTGTCTGTCTAGTCTTGTCTGTCTAGTCTTGTCTGTCTAGTCTTGTCTGTCTAGTCTTGTCTGTCTAGTCTTGTCTGTCTAGTCTTGTCTGTCTAGTCTTGTCTGTCTAGTCTTGTCTGTCTAGTCTTGTCTGTCTAGTCTTGTCTGTCTAGTCTTGTCTGTCTAGTCTTGTCTGTCTAGTCTTGTCTGTCTAGTCTTGTCTGTCTAGTCTTGTCTGTCTAGTCTTGTCTGTCTAGTCTTGTCTGTCTAGTCTTGTCTGTCTAGTCTTGTCTGTCTAGTCTTGTCTGTCTAGTCTTGTCTGTCTAGTCTTGTCTGTCTAGTCTTGTCTGTCTAGTCTTGTCTGTCTAGTCTTGTCTGTCTAGTCTTGTCTGTCTAGTCTTGTCTGTCTAGTCTTGTCTGTCTAGTCTTGTCTGTCTAGTCTTGTCTGTCTAGTCTTGTCTGTCTAGTCTTGTCTGTCTAGTCTTGTCTGTCTAGTCTTGTCTGTCTAGTCTTGTCTGTCTAGTCTTGTCTGTCTAGTCTTGTCTGTCTAGTCTTGTCTGTCTAGTCTTGTCTGTCTAGTCTTGTCTGTCTAGTCTTGTCTGTCTAGTCTTGTCTGTCTAGTCTTGTCTGTCTAGTCTTGTCTGTCTAGTCTTGTCTGTCTAGTCTTGTCTGTCTAGTCTTGTCTGTCTAGTCTTGTCTGTCTAGTCTTGTCTGTCTAGTCTTGTCTGTCTAGTCTTGTCTGTCTAGTCTTGTCTGTCTAGTCTTGTCTGTCTAGTCTTGTCTGTCTAGTCTTGTCTGTCTAGTCTTGTCTGTCTAGTCTTGTCTGTCTAGTCTTGTCTGTCTAGTCTTGTCTGTCTAGTCTTGTCTGTCTAGTCTTGTCTGTCTAGTCTTGTCTGTCTAGTCTTGTCTGTCTAGTCTTGTCTGTCTAGTCTTGTCTGTCTAGTCTTGTCTGTCTAGTCTTGTCTGTCTAGTCTTGTCTGTCTAGTCTTGTCTGTCTAGTCTTGTCTGTCTAGTCTTGTCTGTCTAGTCTTGTCTGTCTAGTCTTGTCTGTCTAGTCTTGTCTGTCTAGTCTTGTCTGTCTAGTCTTGTCTGTCTAGTCTTGTCTGTCTAGTCTTGTCTGTCTAGTCTTGTCTGTCTAGTCTTGTCTGTCTAGTCTTGTCTGTCTAGTCTTGTCTGTCTAGTCTTGTCTGTCTAGTCTTGTCTGTCTAGTCTTGTCTGTCTAGTCTTGTCTGTCTAGTCTTGTCTGTCTAGTCTTGTCTGTCTAGTCTTGTCTGTCTAGTCTTGTCTGTCTAGTCTTGTCTGTCTAGTCTTGTCTGTCTAGTCTTGTCTGTCTAGTCTTGTCTGTCTAGTCTTGTCTGTCTAGTCTTGTCTGTCTAGTCTTGTCTGTCTAGTCTTGTCTGTCTAGTCTTGTCTGTCTAGTCTTGTCTGTCTAGTCTTGTCTGTCTAGTCTTGTCTGTCTAGTCTTGTCTGTCTAGTCTTGTCTGTCTAGTCTTGTCTGTCTAGTCTTGTCTGTCTAGTCTTGTCTGTCTAGTCTTGTCTGTCTAGTCTTGTCTGTCTAGTCTTGTCTGTCTAGTCTTGTCTGTCTAGTCTTGTCTGTCTAGTCTTGTCTGTCTAGTCTTGTCTGTCTAGTCTTGTCTGTCTAGTCTTGTCTGTCTAGTCTTGTCTGTCTAGTCTTGTCTGTCTAGTCTTGTCTGTCTAGTCTTGTCTGTCTAGTCTTGTCTGTCTAGTCTTGTCTGTCTAGTCTTGTCTGTCTAGTCTTGTCTGTCTAGTCTTGTCTGTCTAGTCTTGTCTGTCTAGTCTTGTCTGTCTAGTCTTGTCTGTCTAGTCTTGTCTGTCTAGTCTTGTCTGTCTAGTCTTGTCTGTCTAGTCTTGTCTGTCTAGTCTTGTCTGTCTAGTCTTGTCTGTCTAGTCTTGTCTGTCTAGTCTTGTCTGTCTAGTCTTGTCTGTCTAGTCTTGTCTGTCTAGTCTTGTCTGTCTAGTCTTGTCTGTCTAGTCTTGTCTGTCTAGTCTTGTCTGTCTAGTCTTGTCTGTCTAGTCTTGTCTGTCTAGTCTTGTCTGTCTAGTCTTGTCTGTCTAGTCTTGTCTGTCTAGTCTTGTCTGTCTAGTCTTGTCTGTCTAGTCTTGTCTGTCTAGTCTTGTCTGTCTAGTCTTGTCTGTCTAGTCTTGTCTGTCTAGTCTTGTCTGTCTAGTCTTGTCTGTCTAGTCTTGTCTGTCTAGTCTTGTCTGTCTAGTCTTGTCTGTCTAGTCTTGTCTGTCTAGTCTTGTCTGTCTAGTCTTGTCTGTCTAGTCTTGTCTGTCTAGTCTTGTCTGTCTAGTCTTGTCTGTCTCTAGTCTTGTCTGTCTAGTCTTGTCTGTCTAGTCTTGTCTGTCTAGTCTTGTCTGTCTAGTCTTGTCTGTCTAGTCTTGTCTGTCTAGTCTTGTCTGTCTAGTCTTGTCTGTCTAGTCTTGTCTGTCTAGTCTTGTCTGTCTAGTCTTGTCTGTCTAGTCTTGTCTGTCTAGTCTTGTCTGTCTAGTCTTGTCTGTCTAGTCTTGTCTGTCTAGTCTTGTCTGTCTAGTCTTGTCTGTCTAGTCTTGTCTGTCTAGTCTTGTCTGTCTAGTCTTGTCTGTCTAGTCTTGTCTGTCTAGTCTTGTCTGTCTAGTCTTGTCTGTCTAGTCTTGTCTGTCTAGTCTTGTCTGTCTAGTCTTGTCTGTCTAGTCTTGTCTGTCTAGTCTTGTCTGTCTAGTCTTGTCTGTCTAGTCTTGTCTGTCT